>PPJL03000052.1:0-68489 GCA_003705745.3 Blastobotrys muscicola | reverse complement strand
AGCGTCACTGAGCTTTTGAGTCTCGGGTATTGCGCCAAGGAGTGTGGCCTGGTCATCGGGGTCAGTAGGTGGGTTCTCGTAGAGATGGGTATAGAAATCGGTGGTAGTGCTGATGAGGTCGTCAGTTTCACTGGCCTCCGAACCGTCAGGCTTGACAATGCGGGACATGAGGTCCTGGGTGGATACTATATGAAGGCGGACGTGGATTGACTGGGATGAGTCAGTTGTGGCTTGAGGAGGTAGGCGGGATTTGATGCGCCTCGAGCGTGCATCGTACAATGCTTTGGCCCTGGGGTCCAGTGCTCGAGCCTCGGCCGCCAGGCGGCCCGCCTTGATCAAGGCACGGCGACAGCTATCGCGCACTCTGCACCAGCGCTCGACCGGATCGATCTCTGGGTGGTCTTTAAGTCTTTGCCGTTGCCACGAGATGGTAGCCTTGATTTTCTGTTGAACCTCCAAATCATTCAGAAGCTCATTAGGCACTTTCCAGTGTCCAGCCCCTGTGACGACCGGCTGGAGGCGGATCGTGTAAGAGGTGACATAGTGGGTCGACACACGTTTGGTTGTGATCTGTGAGGACTGGCAAAGCGGCAGTAGACTGGCGTTGGCATAAAGTCTATCCAGCCGTCGCTGGGCGGCGCCCTCTCGTGAGACGTTGGTGAAGTAATTGCCCTCAGGGTGGTGAGATCTGAAGACGTCGGTAAGAGCGTGGGTCTCCAGGATACCCTCAAGTTGTTCTATGGCGTCCCGGGAGTCACTGGATAGCCATGGCTTATCTGTATCCTCGTCAAGAAGAACACAATTGAAGTCACCACCCACTGCCAGGTGGTGATCCGATGGTATGGCCTGGCTCAGTGCCGTCCCCAGATGTAGAAAGAAGTCAGGGGTGTTAGGATCGCGATAGGGTACCGGGGCGTAAACGGAGACGACCGTCAGAGGCTTGTCAGGGTAATGTAGTGTGACACCAGCAGCTCTAGAGGCTACGGATACGCCCAGTGTGATATTGGTGGTGAGGACTCCGATGGAGGGTTTCCAAATTATGCCGGCGAGGCCAAGTGGGAATAGGGCCTGTCCTCCGCTCAGCTGGGTCCAATCATTGGACCATTGTTCAGAGTCTTCTTGGTTGGTACAGCGGGTCTCGGCGAGAAGGAAGATGTCGAAGGGGGCTTGAGTGCAGTATTGGAAGAGTTCAAGACGACTCCGTTCATTGACCAAGGTCTGAACATTCATCGTCGCTATCCGAAGGTCACTCAATGGGAGGATGGAAGGGAGTCGTCATTTTGCTCAGAGGCGGGATCCACGATAGTATCGTGGGAACTGGCAGGCTGGGCCGATTCATCCTCGGGCGGTGTAGGATCCGCCGCCGATGTCTCACCTGCGTCCTCAGGGTCGGCAAGACGCGCATCCTCCGGAGCAACCTCGGCTCCGCTGATGAGGCTAATCAAGTCCGCACTCTTCGGTCGGCGGGAGAGAGCCACGCCTTTCCTAAGTCGGGATGGAACACCAGGACCAGGAGCAGGTGGCACGGCTGATCTACCCTGCTTGAATGGGCTGGCGGGTTGTCTCACCAGGTCAGCTGTCAAGATAGGGGTGGACTTGGAAATATCGAATATCCCCACTTTCCCATACAAATACGGATTCATTCACTCTGAAAATCACGAAATCGGCAATAGTTTAGTGGCTAGAATTTCCGCCTGTCAGTTCCTCATCTAACGATGAACGAACAGCTCGCGGGGGACCGGGGTTCAATTCCCCGTTGCCGAGCTTTTTGCTCACTATCGTTCCAAACTACATGTGCACTTTACCCAAGATTGAAAACAATTGTTAATTTGAGGGCTTCAAGTGCGTCTGAGACAGGCCAGCTGGTGTATGCAGGTCTCGGATTAGCCGTGTCACTTTACAGCACTTCTAGCTTTAGGCGTAACCGAGATGTAGGACCGTTGTGAAAAGAAAAGAACCTCGCCTCGCATACTGCTACTCAAATACTCTCCTCGTTTCCCCATATATTAAGCCATCATAATTGTAACGAATCACGTGAATTCTCTTTCTGGCTAGCCTCGGTTAGATCGACCAAGCCTATAAATAGATCATCGAACCTCGTCTTCTCTACACTATCCCGATAATATCATATGACTAGCACGCTCGCTAAACAAGACAGACTTCATTATCTGTATCTTTTTTTATCTGCTGTCTTCTTCGCACTCTACTCTGGCCTGTGTCTCTATACAGCATTTGTTGCGATGGTATGGAGCCAGGGCATGGATGAAGGATGGTCCACTCTCTAAATTCTCGCCTGCGTACTCGCATTTGGCACTGGTCTTGTATTTTTCCATTTTATGAGCAGGTATTATCTCTACAAGGGACTGAAAAGTGCCCAGAAGTTTAGGGTTTAGCATAACGATATGATCAATACACATTAGCCCTGAGGTTGGCATTCTAGTTGAAGCAAGGAACTTCAATGGTATCACTCTCCTCTCAGTTTACAATCGGAGTCAATTCAACATGTCGACAGAGCCGCGCGGCTGGACCGCTGTGAGCTGTCGTCACGAACCCCGCTATCGCAGCACAACTCACTTGCTCTCAAGTGTTTGTTCTCCTGAAGCTGATGGATATGCTTACTTGAACTGAACAATACCTGTGGCACGAAACAGTGCCGCTGTTCTTTACACCATTGGTGATGCCGGCATTCAATCAACTGGCTCGTAACTTCGCAATCTCCTCGAGCTGCGCTGTAAACTTTGATGAGAGAAATCTGTAGTCAGCGTTAAAGTAAACATGAGAAGGCAGACAATCTCGAGCAGTCAGGCCCTCCGGTACTTCAATGATGTCGACATTTTTGAGCGTAAATGCCCCAAGTTTCGGCAATCTCTCCACAATAGATTTGACATCGCTAAACCGTATCTGTAGGCGAAAGTCGAAATCTGATTGCCACACACTGAAGATTTCGATCTCGTTATCTGGCCCAATTTCCAAAAATGCAAGTGGTTCCAGAGGCGGGTCCACATGGGTCTTGAACATTGTCGACCACATTTCAATGCTCTTCACCTTAGACCAAACCTCAATGGCAGTCATAGGTTGCCCTGGGTATTTGACAATTGAAGGTCTCAACGTAACGATATATGGTTTTTCTGACAGCGCATCCAGAATTGAGGTGTCCAGGTAATGACGCCATAAGATTTGAACCTCTTTGATATTCTTGTCCAGGCATTTTTCAGCCATGTATTCAAAAAGCTTTCCAAGCTTGCGATCGTTGAAGCCAGTCCATGAAACGAAGGTTAATCTTGAAAGTGCTGCGTCAAATCGCCCATCAGTGAAGTACTCATAGCCTCCTTTGTCAATCGGGATTTCCGCGCAATGTCTGGTGAAATTGTCGCCATACTGTGCTATCAGCTCATGATTCAGCATTTCATACTCCAAACCTGAATCCACAATCTCGCGAAGCTGCCAGCAAGCATTTCGCACAGCGAATACAGTCTGGATCGCCGCATAATCCAAGATCTTTCGAATAATTTCCACTGAAAGAGGGAGTATCTGTCTAGATTCGCTTCTTTCGAATAGCGTCGGCATGTTGATAGTACCTAGTGACAAGATATCATTCGGTGGTGTTGGCGAGCAGAGCAGTGAGTCGGTGATGAGTGCGCGTGAGCCTCACAGCGCGGCTTTAATTTTTGAAAAAATTACAATTTAGTGAATTACAATTAAGTAAAGTACATGCATCGTCATGAGTCGTATCTTGCTAAACCACAGCCTTGTGTAGTCGCACAGGGGTCTGCTTCCGCTGCTCCTGAGCCAGATCCTCAGCGTACTGCTTAGAGCAGCCGTAGTGCACCACAGTCCCATTAGGAAAGATGGAGATCACCGAGTGTCCCAGTCGTTTCAAACACACTCGACAAGTTCGAAGGTTGGTGATTGTAGTTGAGCGCGACGTGAGGTCGAGCAGGTCTTCTTGCGTTCGTACGAGGCTAACCTTGCTGAGGGACGTATCAATTTGGCCTGATCGCACCTGGCCTGAAAGGGTTCGAATGGAAGACTGCAAAAAGGTGGTGATATCGGTGATTTTGATACTCGGTGGGAGTTTCTTGAGGGCCTCTGCTGCATTCATTCGCGAGCCCTGAGTCTGGAGCAGCTCTAGAATCGCAAAGTCGAAACTCGAGTCCTGCAAGTAGAGGTCCAGCAACATATGGAGGCATTCTTCGCCAACCTTGGAATCTAGCTTGTACCGTTGAGAGCAGTAGGATCTGGCAGATGCGTGATCGCCAAGGTCAAACACGTAAATCGTCAAGGCATTCGAGTGTTGGTTCAGCATTCCGTAGAGCTTTGCCTTGATCTGTAAGAACCCATCTTCTCCATGACCATTCTCTGTACCGTTCTGTGAGGGAGAAGTTGATCGTGGAGGGGATCGTGGAAGATCAATTAATACTCGAGTGGGCTGGTAGTGCTTGGAAGAGTCGATGAATGAGTTGAGTCGAGTCCAGTAGTCGTGGTTCTCTTTGACCGCCCGTATATAGGTGGATGCCAGAGTGTTGTGGAAGATGGATCTGGTATCTCCTAATTCGTAGACGACATATTCCAAGTAATCGACCAGTAGATCGCACTTCTTTTCCAGCACCTTCTTGAGAAACGGCAAAACTCGAGTTCGGTCGAGGCTCTTGCTTTCTGAACTGTCGCCCATGAATAGAGAAATGTTCTTTGGATCCTCTTCTAGTGGATCTCGAGAGTACTCCAAAATGAGGTCTAGGTAGTCGTTGTTCAGTCGCTCCAGATATCGAACGATAGCCTCAGAGCCGTACTCCTCGGAGGGCAGCTCTTTGAGCAGTTTCAATGCCTGTTTGTGTAGACTCTTGCCCCAATAAAAGTCAATGAGTTCCTTCCATTTCTTGGTCTCTGAGAGCATGCGTTCCACGACTTCCGGGTCACAGGAGTTGGCGACACGAACGAGCGAGCCGACGAGGGATGGCCTATTCAGCATGTAGCACTTGAACAACGTGGTATCCACAAGCGTACCGGCGACGTTGAGGTCACCATAAATGTCACTGGTCAACTGGTAGCCGTGGTAAGAAATTCTTTCTTTGCGTGAAAGGGTCGAGATTTTTCGTCTAGTGTCGGCCAGGTAGGGCAGGAGAGCTTTAATAGCCTCAGAAATATCATCCTTAGACCATTTACCTTCCTCTGCTGGTTCAGAAACTGCCCCTGAGTCCTCTTCCTCCTCTGCTGCCGGTTCGGGTTCCCTCTGCTTCTCAAAAACACCGTCCGGATACAGACCAATCACCAGTACTGGACTAGCAGAAATATGGCTAAACAGGCTCAAAGCCTCAGCGAAATCTCTCCTGGTGAACAGATCCGTTGCATGCATAATGTTGAGGTCTCGTAGTTTTTCCTCCTTGTTGTTGATTAGTACTGGTTCGATTTGGTTTAGGAGAGAGATAGCTTCGAGTTTGGATGTGATTGAGAGCTGGTTGATTTGTGCCGTGTAGTCCGTGGAAAGGTATCTAAATACCTGTGTTGGACCAGCTGCGTAGAACAGCTTACCCTCATTGATGGTCTTGACTCCAGTCAAGTCTAGTTTTTGGTACAGGGCAAAAGTTTCTGGGTTTCTGACCTCGATGCTGTTTTTCGTTAGGGCAATAAGGTATGGGTAGCAGAACCCAAGATGCTCTGGGGGCGCAGTCCAGTCAATTTGAATCTCGTTGAATGTGTCGTTTTCTGCGTCATATAGGAAGGACTGGTCTCGGACTAGCAGCAGTCTCTTTGGGCTGAGTTTGACCAGAAGAGCTGTGCTTTTCGGGCCCATGATGTAACTCATTCCGTACGAGGCAGTGACCTGTGGTGGAAGGGGAATAGCCTTGACAAGCCCGTCCAGCTGGACTATAGCGTACTCTGTTCCTCCGCAAACGACATTGTCGTGATCGAGAAAGGTCAACGTCCGGACGTTATGCAATAGATTCACTTCGCTCTGGCCATCAAAATCGCCGTCACGCCACGTGTAGCAGATCAATCGCTTCCTACAGGCGACAGCCAGCCTGGAGACGACTTCTCCGTCACAGATTCCTTCGATAATGGCGAAATTCGTGGCTCCTCGCGTTTTTTGCAGTTCTTCCCTCAGCTCGAAAGTTTCCAAGTCGTATATCTGAACCACATGGTCTACCAAGACAACCAAAACACCAGCATCTTTCACGATCCCCAGCTTTTGAATAGCGCTCCTCGTAAACGCGTTGTATTTGTGTAGTAGTTTGGTCTCTAGGTTTGGTGAAAAAGGGTCAGAGACAGCGTACACAGCAAGATCGCCATTAGCCTGAGCAATAAGTAACCGATCACCATACGCCAGTAGCGATTCTATTCTCTCTGACGTTAAAGCCAGGACCGGCCTGAAAGCCGTCGCCATCAGGTCCCCTATGTGCGCGCGTGGAGTGTATAGCCAAACCACTTGTCCCAGCTTATCTCTTATCGCGCTCTTCAACAGATTCACCATGGGCATGAAAGAGTACAGCGCCAACAAAATCATCAAGGAATCATGGATAGGGCAGACGGAGCGGTATGAGATAGCGGGTGAGTTAACGACGATGAAGGAATGAACTAACGAGCAACTGCATCAAACAAACTCACGTCTGCCCTTAGCGTGGCCCCGAAAGCAATTGAGAAGCCGCTAATGGACCAAATGCGAGTCGTTCACGAAAACGAACGTCTAATAAACACACAAATTGTCAATCTACGGCAACGGACGCGGAACCTGGAGAAAACAGCTAGATCGTGGAAGACAGTCGCCGACGGAGCAAATCAGAAGATCAAGGAGGCAGGGGACGTACAGAATTGGGCGGAAATCCTGGATACGGAATTGAGAGCCTTGGAGGAGGCCGCCAGGTTGAGGAGAGAGTCGTGAAGAATCGCACGAGACTATCCGACTGCATCGAGAATACCCAGATATCGCCGACAACACTGTAAATACTACTAATGCTTAATCTATTCGTACATTTTCATCAAAGTATATACTCCTTCGAACGGGGACTTTTGTGTATTATGCTGGTTGTTCATGATTCGTATGTTTTGCTTCATATGCTGGGGTGTGTGGTGACGTTTTCTAATGCCTTTGCCTGGTCCGAATCACAAGACTCAGCTCGAGAATAGAGCAGGGCCGACTGGCCCTCCGCTTCATTCGCCTCGTGGTTCGCTCACGGCCTCTGCTGAAACTCCAATGCATCTCGTGCCAAAGCTTCCTCGTCCGGCCAGGTCCCATCAGCCTCCCAGCCCGCCTTGATAATCTTCAAAGCATCCGCCAGATTCAACGGCCTCTTCAACGGTCGGCTCTGCTTCACCAGCATGTGATAAATATTCGGATAGGCCTCTTCTGGAATTTCCGTCACATTTGCGCTTCCCTCTCGTTTCACTGTAGGAGCCACTTGTGTCGACGTCGTCCCCTGCGTCCACTCTTTTCTTCGTTTCTTCCACTCTTTGTACCCTGGGTTTATCGTTTCCTCGTATTCTTCACTGTCACTCTCCGATATACTCTCGCTCTCCTTCTCGCCAGTCCAGTCCACAGATAACCCCTCCAACGGGATATTCACCTCCAGTTTCTCGACAGCGGGAACCCCCACAGGCTCGTCTGACCCCGCTATCCTCACCTCCATCTCTTTTCGGAATATACCCAGCGACAGCCTCTTCTTCACTTTCTCCGGCGCTTGCTGAATTTTCACTGATTCAAACAAATCTTGTGGTACCCCACCGCGATAGAACGCGTCCTCAATCGACCTTGGTATCCCGTAAAACTCGTCCTCGCGATAGTCATAGAGACTGTACATACGTCTGTTGGGCAAGTTGCTTCCTCGCGGTGTCACTCGGTGGTGTCTGGTGTCCAGGTTCAGCCTAGCCGCCAGAGACCTTAGCTTGCGAAAGAAGCCTCGCTCAGGCGGGTCACTAGGCATCTAGTCTTCAGCAGTCTACAGCTCCTCAAGACTCTCGGTTGAAAATCAGTCCTCGCCCGTCTATTCCTCCGTCGATGCCCCCTAGTCCTCTGTGTCTACCGTACAACAGCAAACAGTTCCAGCCAATAATCTGGACTGCAAATCTTTGGGCCTTGTCTGCTGATCGTCTCCACAACTGTCACTAAATATAGGCCAGCCAGTGCCACCGACAAGGAAACGATACCGATTTGCCTATAAGTACTATCACCAGCAATGAACCTCCACAAAAGTGTCACCTTATATAACAGCAGTACATGCCACGAACATCAGGGGTGGACCCGTCTAGGCGCCTAGACTGAGCTCTTGGCTTGACCGGTGTACCGATTTCTGTCTTGTATATTTACAGCGAAATATCTTCATGCACATGGCCCAAAGCGGCAACTGACAGGTGATGATCAGTTTTGAAACGTCTGGGGAACAGGCACAACGAGCATATATGAGCATATTTCTAAGATTACAACTAAAAGTGCAAGAGCACATTTTGAATCCGCTGCTTAAAGTGACGCAGCGGAAATCCGTCTTTAGAAACTTGTTCGATAAATACATACGCGTGCCAGCTGTGGCGCTTTTCCACAGCCGGTTCGCTCGGTTAAGCCTTGATACCCTGTTTAACCCTCTCCACAATTCCGTCGACATCCGCCTGCGTGAACGCAAACAGCCGACTCGATTTCACTGTCCTAATTGCGTTCCACTCGTCAATTCGCTGCTTCTTCAGAACAGCCATGTCCGAGACTCCCTTGGCCACAAACTCAACTTTTTGTACGCTGAAGCTCACACCATCGTGAGGCGTTCGCCAACTGCGCGAATTGATTCCATTTCGATATGATCCAATGTACTTCTCCAGGCGAGGCAATATGTGTAGTGTCGCCACACAGTCGCCTGTTTCTCGCGTATATTCAATCTGTTCAACTTTCCGCTTGCGTTTATCGCTCTTTTCTGTCTTTGTCGTGTCATTTTCTTCCTTGGCCGGTTCATTGTCCTCCTTTTCCTCTGTCTTTTCTTGAGTGTCTTCGGTTGTTTCGGTGGAGTCTTCCAGCAATCCTGAATGGTATATCGCAGCCACCACATCGCTGTCGTCTGTGTAAACCTCTGTCCCCCATACTCTTCTCTTGGTCAGAGCCAGGTTTTCTGCCCTATCCAAATACCTCTGTGGAATTCGAATTTTGATCAAACAGTTGAGGGACTTCTCTAGCCTGGGCAGCAAAACATCGCCGTTAACCTGCGGCCGGTACACTATGGGTTCGAGCCACTTTTGAGAAAACACTTTGGCGGCCTCAATTACGTCACTGCTGGTCACAGTAACTGTTGCAGGTATCGTTTTGGGCGCCTTTTCCTTATGATGATGGTGGTGATGGTGGTGATGGTGTTTCTTTCTGTCTTCAGACTCAGAGTCCTTCTTGAGGCGCGCGACGGCGTCCTCAGCTCTCATTGGCGGCGAGGTCAGGTTCTGTCGTCTTCTGTCCATCGCGTCGAATTGCACTGGTGGGAGCTTGAACTTGTCACCTTGCGTAGAAAATACTGATGGACGCGACTCTCGTGCCTGCGGTAACGGCAGCTGCGTCAACGGTTGCGTAAGGGGTTGCGTTATCAGAGGTGGGAGTCGGTTCTCTTCTTTAGGTGGTGCCGGCGGCTCCGGCCTGGGAGGTTCCGACCCCAGCATAGACATTATCGACATACTGCTCGACGCGTTGATGGGAGGCAGTCGCGGTGGGCTCGAGGCTAGATTAGTTTCGAGTACTGAGTGTGCAGATTTTGTGCAGAGACGTGGCATAGTGGTGTGTGTAAGACATGCATTCGGTCACCGTGCAGTGAACTTTCAGGACACTAATTTCTTTGCAGGTTCCTTTGTCGTAGTAATCTTATCCGCATTGAAATGGTATTGCTTGTGATGATGTCGCTAGACTCCCGGTCAATTGTTCATAAAGGTATTCGATTGAGTCGCCGAAGCAGCAGTAAACTCATGACCAGGCCACCAACACCGAATTCAAGAAGGCTTGTCTAATTCGTAGAGGTTGTCACTAATTGTGCTGACACGCCTTAAATGTCGCTGTGATACCCCTCCCATTCTCTTGCATGTCCACAATGAATTTCCGCTCGACAGCACATATCTCATCAACGGACACTCCACACATTTCTGTTCAATGCACATCCCTCACTCTTGAATTGTCTTCATTCAACTTCCCGCGTCTCACCATCTGATCTACTACATCTGTAGGTAGACCCGCATGGTTCACGATCGTGTGCCAGACCAGCAGGTTCAGTTTACCGTCCACCTAGCCGCCCAATCAGTCACATTGGTGCTTCTAGTTCACTATCTCTAAGCGCCTGTGCCGTGAAATCTGTACTCACCCTTCTCAGCGGACGCCGGCGTTTCGCTCATTTTACCGGTCCTAAACTCCTCAATAGCCGTGTTTTGAAATATTCACGTTCTGAATGTTACCGTCAGCGCTGGTCACTCGAAATCCTGACGTTATAGTTGTCCTGTAGTGAAAGTAGTGTGTAAGAGAGACCAATGAGATGGAGACTAAATGAAAGTGGGGCAAAACCCAACGTTGTGACATTTATGCGCGCTTTCAGCCGTGCCTAACGTGGACACACCTCGTTATAGCTCTACACAGGATGAAAGCGTGGGTAGCGTTTTCATCCTTTTTCGCCGTGGTTTTCGTAGCCCTGGCGATCCTGTTCCGGTTATGGCAAGTGCTGCCTGGAAGGAAACACATAGCGAGGCGTGGAGGCCACTTGATGGTGTTTCTAGGTTCAGGTGGTCACACAGGAGAAATTTTGAGGCTCCTCAAAGACTTGAACTACGTGAAATATACCAAGAGGACATATGTTTTCTCGTCTGGAGACGCAATTTCGGCCGAGAAGGCAGTGCACTTTGACAGGCAGAAAACGGAGATGCTGGAAGAGCCAGGTACAGTGGATTTGCTGGAGGTGAAGCGG
Organism: Blastobotrys muscicola; assembly: GCA_003705745.3. Lineage (NCBI taxonomy): Eukaryota > Fungi > Ascomycota > Dipodascomycetes > Dipodascales > Trichomonascaceae > Blastobotrys > Blastobotrys muscicola. Next base: position 57,591 of record PPJL03000052.1, on the reverse strand, counting down.
GCTAGAGAGGTTGGCCAGGGCTGGATTTCCTCGGTAGGAACGAGTGTTGAGTCATTTGGCCAGTGTTGGAAGATCATGAAGGAGAATCCTGATGTGGTGAGTGCAGGTTCGAAGCGTTTTACATGTTGTTGAATGTGTTTGAGGAGATGTATCAGTGAATGGAGATATTCAGCCAAAGACCTTCAACCAACTAAACTATCTCGTCGCCATTACTAACTCAGTTCGTCTGCAACGGCCCGGGGACCTGCGTAATGCTGGCAGCTGCCGCATTCATTCAAAGAGTAAGTATAACCTCGACGCTTTTCTAACTAGTTCCTTGGCTACGGCCACACGCGAATCATCTATATTGAGTCGCTCGCACGGGTCCACAACCTCTCACTCTCTGGAAAGATGCTGCTGCCGATATCAGACCGGTTTCTCGTGCAGTGGCCCTCTGTCGCAAGCAAGTATAGAAGGGCAGAGTATTACAATATCCTGGTTTAACCAGGCGCTACTAACACCAATTGCATATAGAATATAGATCTTAATCTGCCGCCCCATTTCGATACAGTCCCAAAAACAGAAACAGCCGCACCTCGACTTTTAGCGTGTTTGACATGCATGTACTATGCGCTAAAACCGTTTAGCTTGGGCTGTGACAAAGCTCGCTGAATGTGGTGTCATGTCAAACGAAAAAAAACAAAATCAGCGTTTGTATCAGGATCAGTCAGGTTACCTGTTGAGTTCCGTGTCTCGGGGGTCCTGATTGCTTACCTACGGAATCCGACGTGCGCAAGTTCAGTAGTCCGCGACTCTAACTGACGGCTGATATCCCGTCTCTTATTCATGAAGCCGCGGTTCCACTGAAATGAAAACGCAAGCCAATACGTGTAATAGAGTGACGCTAGCGTTAAATTACTCCGCACAGAGTGCGGCTGTGAGGCTGAGACAGCTGTTCCTGCACTACCGAAAGATGCACATCTCACATGTGCGCCACAAAATGGCAGAACCGTTAGCAGAGCCGCAAGATGGAATATTATCAGTTTGGCGTCTTGTGAAACCACTAACGGTGTTATCTAATAATAACCTATCGGTGCAGGCACTGAAACTTTCACTTTGGGGCATTACTGTCGAGATTGTTTACGCTCAAATGACGGAGAAGTATGAAATGTGGTTCCCGTACCGTATATATATTGGACTCAATCGTCTTAGTCTCATCAATAAGTCACAAATCATGGCCAAGTACCAAGTCAAAATCAGCAAGAGCGCCACTAACGGTCATGTCGCAAGAATGATGGGCGCAATTGACTCTGTGGATGGCAAGATCCACCAGAGGTCACCTCGAGAGTTCATAGTAGTCTTGGGTGACTACTTAGCATCTACAATTCTGAACAACTCACGCAGCGTCGAGTCGTTTCGAAGGATCAGCGATTAATTTATGACATCGAACTCACCATCGGCTCAGTATGGTACTTTTACGGCCTATTTATTAACCAGTAATTTATTTATTTAATTATTCATCATTTTCGGAACACCTAGGGTTATGCATCGTGCGTGAGGACGTACACGTAAATCCCACCGCCGGCGACGGCTTATGCACGTGTCACCGGCATGCTCCCTCAGCGACTGAATCTCGACATACGTTTTCCTAGTTAACGCCTTCAAGCGCGCATGTCAGATTATGTTACCCGGATTTCCCTCTTGGGGTATAGCGTTCTATAGCCATCTCAACTGGGAATATAGTAGCGTTCTGGAGACTCTGGAGTATCAGAACTGCCACAGTTTGGAGGGATGTACTTATCGCGTATAGCCATAGACAGTTAAGGTTTCTATGAGTTTGAAGCCAATTCAGGCAGCCGTGTTGCCACATGACTTCTCGTTTTACTCGCATGACTTCCACGTGATCACCCTAACCCTGCTCTACTTATCTCTTATCGCCCCCAATATTTCCCCTCACAATGCAACTCCAAGTAGACGGGTTAGGCAACATTAGGGATGAGAACGACAGAACTGTTATTTTGCGTGGCGTGAATCTTGCCGGGGCCAGCAAGATGCCCAGACGGCCAGATGTGACGACATTTCATCGGCAGGACGAGGAGTACTGGAATGGTGACGATGTGTCGTTTGTGGGCCGGCCCTTTTCGCTGGAAGAGGCCCCTGAGCATTTAGAGAGAATCAAGTCCTGGGGCTATAATGTGATCAGATATGTTTACACATGGGAGGCCCTGGAGCACAAGGGGCCGGGGAAGTATGATGATGAGTTTATTGACTTTACGATACAGATGCTGAGGCTGATTGGAGAATACGGCTTCCATGTGTTTTTAGATCCACATCAGGATGTTTGGGGGAGGTTTTCTGGTGGTTCTGGCGCCCCATTGTGAGTATACTCGCCTTGCTCGTAATTTCTTCTAACTTAGATGGACCTACTATGCATGTGGAGTCGACCCTCGAGGATTCTACGACACCGAAGCGGCTTTAGTCCAAAACTCCTACGAGGACCCGCTCGAAGTTCCCAAAATGTTTTGGGCTACCAACTATGGTAGACTTGCTTGTCGGACCATGTTCACTCTCTTTTTTGGCGGCACTGATTACGCCCCGAAGGCTGAAATCAATGGAGTCAACATTGAGAATTATCTCCAGTCCCACCTTCTCGACGCCATGACTTATTTTTACAAACGAATCATGAGCGAGACGGATCTCTTTGACAGCGGTGTTATCATTGGCGTCGAATCGATGAACGAACCCAATATGGGAATGCTGGGTGTGAGGGACATTACGAAAATCCCAGATGGCCAGCACCTCCGACTTGGAACCACTCCCACGCCGTTCGAGTCAATGACACTTGGTGCCGGTCATAAAACTTCTGTCGCAAAGTTCACTTTTGGGAACTTTGGTCCTCAGCGGGCCGGTTCAGAAACTATCGAGCCCCAACGATCTTGCTGGCTCAACCAGTCACAAGACGACAAATATGGCTTCAAGAGATCGCCAGATTGGAAACTAGGTGAATGCATCTGGGCTCAGCATGGTGTTTACGATCCAAAGTCCCTCAAGGTGCTTCACAAGGACTACTTTGCAAAGACTGCAAACGGGACGAACCTGCCTGATGAACGAACAGTCGTGAACGTCTTCTTCACTAGATACTGGAAGAGGTTCTACACCCGAATGAGGGAGCTGAGCAAAACTATGTTTTTATTGTGCCAGCCTCCTACTATGGCCATCCCCCCGTCGTTGAAGGATACCAATTTCATTGACAGTAGAGTGATTTACTCACCTCATTTCTACGACGGCCTCACGTTGATGCTCAAGAGATGGAACACTTCATACAATGTCGACACTCTTGGAGTACTGCGAGGAAGATACCTGACTCCGGCCTTTGGCGTCAAGTTTGGAGAAGCCAACATTAGAAAGTGCTTGCAGGACCAGTTTTGTGCTGTGAGACAGGAAGGTCTAGATAACCTCGGTAACATTCCCTGTTTGATGAGTGAGACGGGTATTCCCTTTGACATGGACGACAAAGACTCTTACTACAAGACTGGCGACTACACGTCCCAGATCAAGGCACTGGACGCCATAAGCATTGCATTGGAAGCTGCGAAGATTGGCCACGCTTATTGGGTCTACGAAAGTCTCAACACTAACGAATATGGTGACTCGTGGAATTGCGAAGATTTCAGTTTTTGGAGCAACGACAAGTTTTCTGAAACTGAGTATAAAGACAATGAGAAGGAGCGCGGTATGGTAAGAGCAGAAGAGGCTGCTGTGAGGCCGTTTCCGAGGGCAGTTGCCGGTACAATCACCCAGTATTCTTTTGACTTGAACAAGACTGAATTCAACTTGGAAATCGAGGCGGACAGCTCCAAGGAGCCTACTGAGATTTACCTGCCCTCCTTGCATTTTGACGATGATATGATTGTTGATATTTCCTCGGGGACGTTCAAGTGGAATGAGGAAACCGGTCAATTCTTGTGGTGGCATGGTAAAGGACCGCAGTCATTGAGAATCACGCTCAAGACTGTCGTTGTTTATGGTTCATGGTGGTGCTAAATATGAGCTTCCGACCCGCATTTTGATGTAGACGATGTATGCATTTTGACAAGACTTTGAAAATCAGGCCTGTTGAGGATAGATGTGCTCATCAAGCTCTTCAATGAAGTGCTTCACCAGTTCATCTAGCTTTTCGGTTGGAATGTGCTCCTCCTCGGACTGGCAGTAGTGAAGGACAAGCTGCATCAATCGCAGGGTGTGAATCCTTTCAATGATTTCCTGGCGGTGGACGTGCCAAATGTATTGATGTGTGTGGTCAGACTGGCTGGACTGAAGACCCCATCGCTTCTGCTCGTGGTTGTGCTGGTGAACAAACCAGGCAAGCATAACAGTGTCCTGTTCATTGATTTGGAGGTTCTGCCATGAGTGACAGTGATCACAGAATCCAATAATTTTGGACGTGTTTGGTTCAATAGCAACGAGGAACGGAAGCGGATAGGTGGTTCGGGTGTCGAAGCGGATCCCATGGGTAGCTAGATGAAGAATGTGGGTGTGGTTGGCTGTGGAAATCCATGCCTGGCATATTCCACAATATGCCTCCAGGAATATCTTGCCATTCTGCTGAAACTCTCTGCAGTAGATAATGTCCCATCTGCTTATTGGCGTGTTGGAGTAATACTTGACAGGGACATTGTCTTCTTTGAAGACAATGGCTCGCGGAAACTTGGCGGGAGGGGACTGGAAGTCGTATTTTCTGTTTTCGTGCTGAAAGATCTCTGGCCTGTCGCTCAGAAATTGCCACTGTCTCCAATTAATGAAACCCAAGGGATAATGCACCAGGTGTGGGTTCCATTCTGAACAAATCTTTCCGGGGATGGGTATTCCGTGACGAACAGAGCCATAAAACAACGAATAGTCGGCATCCTTGGGCACCATTTCTGGCACCAGACTTCTCTTGTTCACCTGTATCTGTCGATGTTCTCTAATCTCCATGGACCTTCTCTCGACTACCTGTGCCCTCAGGTCACAAATACCATGGATGAAGGGCAATCTCACATCTTGGATGGGAGAAGAAATGTTCAGCAGGCACCCCTCGTCAGAGTACTGACACGACACTGTCCAATTAAAAAAGTTTGTCTCCAAGAGAAGTTGTCCTGACTCCAAGAATGTTCGTCTGATATCATCCCTCAGCTCATCGCCTGTCTCGACTGTCGAGTAAAAAGAAACTTCCTCGGGGGAATCTTCCTCCGTATTGTCATCTGTCAGCTCGGGTATTCTCGGCGAGTCAACCCAAATTGGGCTAAGCTCGTTAAGCGCCTGCTGATACTCGGCGTTTAAGCGCTGATCAAGCGCGGGTCCTTTGTTCTGGTCCTCTTTGGTATCTTTACATGTATCACAGTCGTTGATGTGAAAAACCCCATACATGGTGGCACCTGGTATCGATAAAGTTTATCTGCGAACAAAACTTATATCGAACTTTTGCCAAAACAAGCCGCACGTACTAAGCCGCATAGCCGCACATATAAGTTGCAACAATGTAACGGCGGTGTTATCGTCCCGTGCGGAATAACAAAACTCCGTTCGACCACCCGCTGTTACATTACAATAAGAATTCTGGGCAACATCCGTGAGTCACCGCGGGATTATGACCAGTTCACTGGCATGCAAGGCACTCTTGAATGAAACGAAGCGAATGGCACAGATAAAATATACGCCACAAACGATCTACATTGGAGTCGAAAATCCCGCACTTAACCGAGGGTTGATAGCGGCTGCACTGTAGCCAATATGGATGTGGGTGGCATTGGCGCATGCTGCCGAGACTGATCCAGTTACGGGTACCTGCATTGAACTTCTCAACGTCTAAACTAACATGTTATAAATACAGCGCAGATCTCTTACACTACCAGCAAAACAATGGAGGAGTTCATGAAAGCATTCACGTATCTGGCACCTCAGGTCAGTCGAACTAAGTTCGTCATTACTGGCATCCCCGTGACAATCTATGGACTTGACGAGCTCAAAGCAAAGAACGGAGATCTTGCAGTGTGCTACTTCAATCACGGGAGATCTTTCTCTGTTAAGAATATGGAATTCATGATGGACATCTACCTCGAAGACTACAAGAAGAATAATCCTGCTATTGAGATGATTGGCGTTATGATTGACATGAGAAACCACGGCGAACGAACTTTCGATGCCCATCAGCAGATGACTTGGGCTGATGGTTGCGACTCTTACGGCCTAGAACATATAGCGTACACTGAGTGTTCAGCCTATGATGTTGCGGCCGTAATGAAGTTCCTGCCATACTACATTCGAGATTACAACATGATAAACTTCTTGGTTGGATGCAGTTTGGGTACCAACACGGCTTACCGAGTCCCACTTTACCTCGACTATGTCAAGCTCAGCGCGATGGTCATGTTGATTGGGTCGCCAAACGTTACTGGAACGATGATGAACCGACTAGGAAACAAAATTGCACTGGAAAATGTCTTCAAAATGAAGTACGAAGATGTTGCAGTGCATTTGAATGAGAAGCAGCGGAGAAGGTATCCAAGGTCGCTGTTTGAGTCCTCCACCTATACCGACCGTCAGGTTTACAAGAAGTTCCCAAACGATGTTCCTCTTTTGGTCGTGGGTGGAGATAAGGATAATCTCATTCCACGAGTAGTCTCAGAAACTTGGTACGCGACTCACGAGCGAAAGTTTCCTTTGGCAAAGTTCATGCGGCTGAAGGACACTGATCATGAAATCACGCAGGAGATGTGTCACATTCCTGGACCGTACCTGGCTAGGCAAGTCAACCTCATGGCCAATGTGGCTAGAAAGGTCGTCGCTAGGCTCTAGTTAAGCGCATAGACACGAGTTAAAGTGAAACATTTGAGCCTCACAACAGTTGGACGTTGAAGCCGCATGGCCATTCGTTTGTATTATATCGTTAGTGCTATTTACATCATTAGTGCTTTACATTGGTACTATATACATCATGAGTGCATCGCCAGGCTGCACGTTTAAAGGCTCTTCTTCTCATCCGGGTCGATGCTCTCTATAATGACCATGCTGACAACACTTGCCGGCACACACCAGGCCAGGTGTGCCGGTAAACCTTTCGTGATTGTCCTCCAGCCGAGCTCTCTCACCACGTTTCGGACCACTTTCCAAATGCTTTGTTTGTCGTCAGGCCGCAAAGTTTGCAGTTCACTAGAGGCCGCCAGTTGTTGCCTAGTCTTGATCACCAGCAGCGGATTAGTGATTGTACCCGCTATAGCAGAAGCACCAGCCGAGGCAGCTGCGTACTTGTACGGCCCATCATACTCTTTCAACTTTTCATATCCAACCCACCAAAAGACGGAATACGGAACGTATACTGCCATTGTCATCCAGTATCCTCGAAAGAATCCTTTGAAGCCCTCATCTCGAAGGATATCTTGGACAATCCTTCTCGTACTGTTCTGGCCAAGCTGCATTCGTCCTTTCAGAACCTCCATAGGTGTGTAGATGAATCCGCTAATAAACTCAGCTATAGTTCCGCTAGCGACGTAATTGGCCATATCGCCCAGATAGGGACTTAGTTCCCGCTTACACTGGCGATATGACGTCATGTAAAGAACGAAAGCCGGAGTAGTTAGCATCAATTTGGGACCCAGACCACGCCATAGCTGTGAGAACGTCACATTGGCTTTATTTGTAGTGTACTGCAGGGTCAATATCGTGTCGAAGGGATGGAACGCCACCTCGGTGACCAGTCCGGCAACGCTTGTTAGAATTGCTAGATAAACAAGACAGCAACAGTTCAGGACCATTTGTGGCCACATTGCCTTTATACCTACACAGAAGCCGTAACCGTCCCGGAGTCCATATTGTGTACCTGCAGATAAAGTTTTTGGGTTACCCACCTCATTTAATGTGACCAATAACTTTCCCTGTATTACGCAAAACACTTCTCAACTCATCAATAAATAAATCTAAAACTCCATGGCGTCCTCTCTCGGCCGCTTTTCCCTGTTTTCTTCCTTTAGTAATTTGCTGACAAACTTTTGAAAGTAATCGACGTAGGGCTTTAGCGAAGTCTTTTCGTAGTCCTTTACTCTCTCCTGGCTTGATTCTTGCCTGTCGTACTCGTTGATTTCCTCCAGAAGCTGTTGGAGCGTAGGCACTTCCATTGGGTTGAAATTTTCGAAATTGTCAAGGTCAATAGGAACACAGACTCGACCAGTGCCTGGGTGCACGCAGAACGGGGCTTTCAGCAAATGGTTCAAGTGCTTTGAGACTTCTGCATCTAGTCGTGGATACGTGTATTGAAAGACAACGTCCTGTCTCGAGTTTAAGTGTGCTTTTGTATCAAAATTTTTGATGTCGCCCTTGGAGCCCATCGAACATACGTCCTTCCATTTTTCCGTGCTCGACCTGAAAGAGGTTTGAGACCATTTTTCAGCCAGTGCATTCTTCAGCTCTGGCTGGAACATATTGGCCAAGTTCTGGGACCTGGTCTCGTCCGTAAACGGATCCTGATCATCCAAGATGAATGATTCAAATTCCTTACCTAGGATGTCTAGACTCCGAGTTAAATGCGGGTGAAGCGGTCGTTTCAGGTTCACCTCTCGTCCTCGCGAGGCTTTACCAATGACTTCTAAATAGCTGGCGATAGCTCTTCGTTTTGAATCGTCAAGCATTCTTGCTCTCTTGTCGCAGACCCAGGCGTGGGCACCTCGTCGACCAGAGTACACCCACATGATGTGATCAAAGCCAAAATCGTCAACTAGTGCAGCGTTCATTACCTTCATGGCCACGATAATGTACCTCCAACACCGCTCGCAAATCTGCTTATCCTGACAACAAGTTCTAATCGAGTCGTAATCTGTCAAATCGATATCAAAGACAAGCTCCTTGGTCAAAGGCTTGAACACTGCCTTCTTGATTGCCTTTCTGTCTCGCGGGTTGGCACTGTAGACTGGCCCGATTTCGAATCGCGTGGGGTTCATCTCGAGAACGCCTTTTTTGAATGAGTCCTGGGTAGGGTAGGACTGGTATCGCACGTAGATATCTCCCTCAAGAGACATGGCGAATTCTCGGTGCATGAAATCAGTGTTGGGTACAGGCGAGTGATTCAGCCATTGAAACGTCTGGCGGAAGGGAAACAGCCGCTGGTAGTACGCCAGTCGCTGCTCGGGCTCCACTTCGTGATTCTGTGGTTCGGGCATCAGGGCAAATGGGATGGGCGGTGTATTGTAATAGATTAGGATCTAGGAGGGACGCGTGAGTTTCGCGTTTGTGTCGCGTCGCGTCACAACTGGGCTAGGGTTGGGATGTCAGAACCAACGGGTTACATAAAGCTCCACACTGATTTGCGATTTAACGAGTTTGCCAAAGACTGTCCCATTACCAATTTCGAAAAGCATTTCAAGTTCTATTACTGCTACCTGTGGGGTAATTCCGGCCCTTGAGAGCGCCGGGCGGGGTCGACGTGCGTCGCTCCGTCTCTGGTGGCAAAGTCTGTAGTACCATAATTTATAGTACCATAGTTTGTGATGTTTCCATGGTGCGTGAAATCACCTCTGGTGGCATAATTTATAGTACCGTAGTTTATAATGTCACCATAGTGCGTAAAACTATCATACTGTGTGAATTTACCAGTCCGTATGCTGTCCGTTTGGTTTTCTGTGTCGGCACGACTGCAATGCTGATCGCCCTGGAACGGATCCGTTGTTGGAGTTGAGGATTGCGGGGTACTGAGGCCAAACTTTTGAGCAAATGGAGTTGGTATCGCGTAGTGTGGCATTGACGTGGATTGTGAACTCGCAGAAGCTGGCGTCTGGGAGTTCTGGGGTGTCTGTGGGAAGATGCCCAGCTTCTGCGAGTTCTGGGGTGTCTGTCCGAAGATGCCCAGCTTCTGCCAGTTCTGGGGTGTCTGTCCGAAGATGCCCAGCTTCTGCGAGTTCTGGGGTGTCTGTCCGAAGATGCCCAGCTTCTGCGAGTTCTGGGGTGTCTGTGGGAAGAAGCCCAGCTTCTGCGAGATCTGGGGTGTCTCTAGGGGGATGTTGGGTACTGTAGGTAGAGAGTGAACTGGCCCAGAACCTCTGGCCAAGTTCGATGGTGCTTCAGGTTCAAAGGCTCGAGCGAAGCCGTTGTCCTCTTCGCGGCGCTTGTTGGAATTGGATTTGCTGTTATCTTGAGCAACGAACTGCGCATCTGTCTTATCAACTTTGTGGATTGTTTTCTGGAGTCTGCCATATGGCAGCTCTAGATGGGAGCTTGACTCGGCGTTTCCCAACCCGTACTCGAGTACCGCGAGTGCTTCAACAACAACTTGGATCACCGTTCGTTCCCTTTCCACAGTCCACGCATCGGCGATAAACCGATTGAGTGTAGTGACCACGTCAAGGGCTATATTCTGTCGTCTTGCCTGGGGTAAAACTTGATCCTGAACAGTGTAAGGGAAAGCCTTGCGGTAAATTTCGGAGTCTTTCTTCTCTGGAGAGCTTAAAAGCTCATGCATCCCGAAATGATCGCATGCAACTTCCAGTGACTGGAGCACGCCGCGCTCCTGATTCGTCAACAGTGTCCAATCGGTGTTTGCGAGCTCTGGTGGTAAAGGCTTCCACGGGATATCGGGAAATTTAATCGTATCTTCATTGTAGCGCATTGTGTTTCTGTGCTTTGGCGGTGGCATGTCACCTGAATCTAAAGGGACACCAGAACTTTTAGACGGCATCATGGTAGTGTAACTGCCTGCCCCGGGAATAGGTGGCAGAGGCTTTTCCCTATAGATATGTACGATCTCTTTGAGTGACTTGCCGTCGAACCTCTGTAGATACTCCTCAAGTTCCTGCTAGACTGGTGAAGAACCGCTCTGGAAGTGTTGTCTTCTCCCCAGCTAGCGCGCCAAGCGACTCCACAACCCCGATTACTTGGTGCACGGACCCATCGCTCTTCGCGTGATCCTGCCTAGGTCAATGTCTCATAGCACTTGACAGGTTTTCAATGAGCTCAGAATTTTAAGCCCAATTCTACAGCAGGGGAACTTCGAAATCTCTTTTGTGGCCATTATCGTAAATTCTCATTGACGTAAAATCAGTGTTATATCATACCATTTACTTGCGAGTGTAGCGAGGCTTGACTTGGGTTATACGCAGCTGTTGAAACCGCCGGTCGCAGCAGAGAAGATCCAAAAAGTTCAAGCCAGTTTGAGGCGTTGGTCTCGCAGCCAACCATACCTCGCTCATGATTGACTTTTCGCGCTTAGAAAACGTCGTTTGCATGAACTTGTGAAGCCTTTCAGCCGACAGCATTGACTGATCTGGCAAAGTCAGGAGCCATGGGCGGAATTGAGCGACCCAAGTCGTCAACGGTAGGTCTGTATCGTCGCAAAGTTGTAGAATCACAGAGTCCACCCATTTATCTGTATCTTTATCAGGAGAAAAGAGAGTAATCAGAAGCTCGCAGGCCTCTGCATAAGTCCGCGGTTTTCTTTCGAAAATGATTGAGCGAATCGAGGGGTCCAAGGCACGCAATAGACTGAACGTCAGAAATTGATCTCCATTAGAGAAAATGTAATTGTCCAATAGAAAGGACTCAAAATTGACGAGAAACACGCGCGGGTCTTTGAAGTTGACTCCGTTGTTTAGAGGCAGCTCCATGGGATGGTAAATGAAGGATGGCAGTTCATTATTCGTCACGGATCTGTCCACTTCTATCCGGGACGGAAACCTTCTCACGGGGTTAAATTGTGGAGTGTTGCAAACAGGACTCTCAGTGACAACACTTTCGGTGCGCGATATTGCGCTCTCAGTCCGCGATACTGCACTCTCAGTCCGCGAAACGGCGCTCTCGGTCCGCGATACTGCGCTCTCAGTCCGCGAGACGATACTCTCAGCGTACGACGCTTCTCGCAAACACCTTGCCGGCTCCAAGTAAGTTTGGATAGGCGTCTGATGCCAATCTGAAGGAACCAGCGTTACCGAGTTGGTCAAATACGACCCCAAATTCTCCAGAAAACCTTGCAAGCAGGTCTGTATCGCGAAATCGCCTTCGCCATGGTCCGGCGCATCATTGTCTGCCATGGACGGACGGGCATCGCTGGCGCAAATTGAAAGCAGAGAGCTTAATTGCTCATGAAGCCCTCTGTTGCCTGGTTGTTGCAGTGATTTTTCCTCATCATTATTGTGCTCATCGACCATAGTCTCGTCGCTGCTGAAGCTCTCGGTCACGTCCTCGCCGTAACGCGGAGTGTCACAATGCTGCTTGTCTGCTGGAGCAGATGTAGTCTTTCTCGCAGGAGCCTGACACGCGTCGTCATCTTGCCTTTTGCGCTTGCTGGAGAGTATGTCTCTCGATCTGTATTCATCAGGAGACTCGAGATTTTGATCGTCTGAAAGAGTAAGAGCGCTGTCAACATCGATATCCGCTGGCGAGTCCCCGAAAGGTGAGTCAAAAAGTCTTTCAATCTCAGCTGCCTCAATCAATTTCCTTCGATCCTTGACTGAGAGGAGCTCTGCGTAGATTCGGTTCTTGGTACGCACGACCAGGATTTCAGATTCCTTGTAGAGATTCTTGTCTCTTCCTCTGAGGCACAAGAAACTACTCCCACCTGTGGACTGTGCGATAAGGTTATCGTTCGCCTCGTTGATTTTGTCTTCGCTATCTCCAGAAGACCAAACCTGAAGTGGCTCGCCATACCCGTGCCGAGCTATACCCGCCATGCTCAAACCAATCTCAGACTTGGTGTATGGGTTGCGCCCACAAAGGCCTTTAGGAGTAAGAATGACAGCCACCAGCTTCAGCGCCAATGTCAAGCCCACTAAATGGCATAGCTTCATGGGACTCGGCTTTATGCCTTCCAAGTATTCGATACACTGACTGACCATCTCTGGCTTCCTTTGTAGTACTATCGGGAGGCGGCTCCAATCTCTCAGCATTGCAGTTCTCTTGACCCCGTCAAACATATCCTCGTCTCCGTGAAGAGCCAGTGAAACTTGACGAGCGCCTAAATCTTTTGCCCCCTTCACAGAGACAACATTGTACTCCACGTCATTATCTTCAAGTTGAGTCCCATGGTCCTCTGCACAGCCTCTATCATCACGTATTTGCGTTGATGGGGTACTATAAGAGCGCTCGGCTCTCAAGGCAGATTTCATGGTCAATATCACATCAACACCCCAAATAACTTGCTGGAATTTTTCTCCACAGAGTGGCATCTCGTACTCCTCAAGGTCTTCCATCCTGTAGGAGATACGGTCAATGGAACGCCTGACGTCGGTAAGATGTAGTACGCGATCCAGAGTTCGATTGACAGCGGCCTCGTTAAAGCATAACAAGCACCATTTGAGCGAGAGCGGCGTTTTGTACACTTTTGGTCCTCGGAGTCGCTTGTCTGATGTTTCGCCCGTGAAGTAAGCAGTATGGGGTTCCAGCACAGCTTTCAACGATTTCTCAGTGAAAAAGTCAGGAACTGAATGTTTTATTGTCACCGATTTCAAGCTTGCATATAGGGCCCAGAGAATCTTGTGATCCACATTTAAAAAGCCGCAGTGCTTGTTGACGAATTCCAACGTCAGGAATTCGCATCCCTCAATTTCGGTTGCGGCGACCACAATCATGGAGCACAAGCAGAGTGATTCATTCCATGGTAAGAACAATACAGGTATACCAGCGAAATCCAGTCTAAATTGCCCCTGGTCGTCCAATCTTAACTGCGTGCGACGCTCACGAACGACACGATTAAGTTGGCTTAGCGTTCCAGATCTGTCTGTAGCCAAGTTCTCCAAGGCACTGCCCGGAAGACGAAATGTAGGACCTACAGCCGGGTTGCAATCCCCAGTCTTATCTGCGAGGTCAATGATCGCACTGCGAACAGCAAATTCGAACCACGGGGACTCCACGTCGAAATAGTCAAGAGGATTCTCACTTCGAAACTTTTCTAGCAAACCGTCGCGCAAAACTTGCTTTATTTTGGAATACGCGTCCTGCGTCGTTGACCAGTATCTCATTCTTGAAGAAAGTGGTTTGAAGTGAGCGGAACCAGGGTCGACAAGTAATCGTTTTATCAGGCGGATGAAGGTTGAAGGCGGACAGATATTATATTGCGGGAGACAAGCACTTTTGTTTTCAGGGACCCTCTGATGTCTTGCGATAAGGCTCTGAGTGCCGAAGCACATTTCTAGCAACATCAATTCATTAAACTTTGATCAATCTTCCAAGATTCGCTCACAGTTCCGAATCTCAGTGCATTACCACTCAAAGCATTTCCACTCGGTGCATTTCCACTCAGTGCATTAAAGACATGACTGATAACAGGCGTCAGTTGTTTATGCCTAATGCTTAAGGTTCGTCCTCTGCACCACATTATTTCCCCGGCATATTGCTCCGTCATTGAATCCACGAGCCTGTCACATCGCTGTAGCGCCCTAGTAGAACTGAACGTACAAAGCATGGCCCAGAGTTGTTGATCAGTAGTGGTTCTAATCTAATTACCGTGCAGGTAGTAGCAGACTAGAGACCCTAACCCTTCACGTGACCGTACTCCCAACCACCATCACCAGATCGCTTTGATACTATCGCCACAATACAATGGATATCATACTAGCGGTTACTACGAAAGACTCTGTGCTTGTGGCCACTTCTAAGGCTTTCACCCGAGGTATTTCTGTGATCAAGGCCACTGATGACAAGACCATGGAGCTCAATGACCACAACTTGCTGGCGTTTACTGGTGAAGCTGGAGACACCATGAACTTTGCCGAGTATCTACAAGCCAACATCAAATTGTATGGAGTGCGACACGGAATTGAGATGCCTACGCAGGCTGTCAGTTCTTTTACGCGAAACCAGCTTGCCACAGCGCTTCGATCACGAAAGCCATACCAGGTGAACCTGCTATTGGGAGGTTTCGATTCCAAGAAGAAGCAGCCTGTTTTGACCTGGATCGACTACCTTGCTGCCTGCGTTGAGCTTCCATACGCTGCGCACGGCTACGCTTCATATTATGTCTTGTCTTTGCTAGATCGACATCACAAGCCAGGAATGTCCAACGAAGAGGGATTGGAACTGCTGGGCCGGTGTGTGCAGGAACTGAGGACGAGAATGCCAATAGATTTCAAGGGAGTGCAGGTTAAGATTGTGGATAAGGATGGAATTCACTCCAGCCCAGATCTCTAGGCGAGAGCATAAGTTATTGGCGGAGGTGCCAGCCAGTGACGTATGTACCAATGCAGTTATAAAACACGAGAAATCAATTTGGGATGTAGGGCTTGTCTCTGAGAACCTCTATGGTAGGCTTACGGGCAGGTTTGGGACATGTCTATCAAAGAGGCCTACAGGCATCTTGGGAACTGCCATCAATTGCGTAGAACCGAACTCGAGGCTTCTTCTGATGATTGAGCAGGCCGCTTCAAAGTATGGCCCAGGTTGTCACGTAAAATTGGACGGAGAGGATCCGGGATTGGAAGATTAAGGGAGTGAAGGTGCGAGGGCTTTGTGGCACCAGGTAAAAGCGATCTGGTAGGTTGGCACGAGGGCTATTCGATGTACTTCGTGAAGCATGAGGTATGTTTATGCAATGATGTAAGCTGCAAGCTTAGGCAGTTAACCTTGGACCTTGTTTTCACTGATAATCCTGGAGTTGGCTTGACCTTCAGAATCTAACAAGACTACAGATGTGTGGGGAACCTAATATGGGCAATTTATCTAGATAAGATCTGATACGGAGACGGAACTCCATCTTACCGCAGGTCTCATAATCACTTTCAGGCGCCTGGCACTAGGGTTAGGTGTTGTCACGTGAACCAGGCTAAGTTCCTAAGTTCTTCTTGCCGTTTAGTTTAGTATGACAGCTCCATGCTGTGTTGTGTCGCTGCTAGAACCGTAAGGTGATTAGGGTTCAAAGTGCGGTATTTGGCTAATGTAGACTCTTGCTCGGAACGTGAATCGCGGCTTTCAATTTCAATTAATAGGTAGTCGAGAAGCCAAAGTTCAATTAGGCTTAGCGAGGACTCGTCCATTACGTACTCACTATTCACATTCTATTCATTTGCGAAAAGTGGTTCAGGAGAAAAGTGAATAAAATCGTAGAATAGTGGGGCTGGGTTAGGGTTGCTCATTCAAAAGTACATTTGGGAATAGCGCGCTGAACCTGACTGTTCAGTAGTGAAATTGTCACCACTTTTACACCTCTTTTACTCAGGGGTGATATGGCGCGCTCGCACACTTTGAAAGTTTTGTATCCAATTTTTGACTGCATCAATCTGCTATGGTTAGTGTGACGCGTGTGGAACATGAATTAGCTAGTATATGAACTGCAGTTCCCGCGGAAACCATCTCGCTTCTCTACTAGTCGCCGATCTATTGTGGGTTCTCGCAGCTCGACTACACCTCAGAAAAACCACGTGATCTAACTCTACAGTGAGGAATCACACCGACACGCCGACACTTTGCCGTAATACGACCAATACGCTCACCAAGATGTAAGGGCCTCAAAACGGCATCCAATCAGATTATGCATGATGGACGGGTCTCGGATCGGCGCCATTTTTTGCAGTGCCGTGCACAGTCATCGGGTACTGTCTCCGTGCAGCGTCACAGTGAGGGGAAGAAAGGATACATATACGTTGAGTTGCTTAACCCGTAGATGGGGACAGTGTTGCCCTGGTGACTCTCGCTGCAATACATTGAGGAATATTTCATGGGTTAGGGTTTCCGAAATAGGAAATCGGGCTAGGGTCTGTGGTTAAGGGTGTGGGGTCGATCATGGAAAATCAAATTTGGAGCAACAGAAGAGCTTTCACTGTGCTACGAAGCTCGGCTGTTTCCGTTGAATTCTCGGAACGAAGTTTTGCCACTTTTTGGTCACGTGGTTCGGACTCCGTCGGCATCGAGCCGAACCTTGATCTGGCTCGAGGTATTTAAGGTTGACAGTCGCTGTTGGAGGTTTAGAGTGTTGCCAGGTTGCACGAAGAATTTCAGTTGTACCAAGAATTTCATTCAGGCCAAGAATTTCAGAATTTCAGTCAGACCAAGAATTTAAGCACAAGAGATCACATGACTGTGGAAGAATTGAAACCGGAAAGCAACAGAGGCGGTCATGAAGGAAGAGGGAGAGGGGGTCGTGGAAGAGGAGGTAGAGGAGGTCGTGGGGGCCGAGGTGCACCGGCTGCTAGTGGTGGTTTCTTTGGAAAGTTCTTTGGATCAGCTCCGGATCCAAAGAGTGAAATTTCCAAAATCATGCCATTAGCTGACTGTTCACCAGAAGATTGTGAAGGCTGCAACTTCAAGTTTCCGTCCAATCTGACAATCGAGATGGAGTCACCGTTATGGGGATCAGCACCTGTCTGGGGTCTTCAAGTTTTGCTGTCCACTGGCAAGACAGATTGGAAGCACGATCCTGCCGAGGAAGAAGGTTCTCTTGCGGAGGCTGTGGCAAACACAAGCGAGGAGTTTGCTGATTTGATCAACTCCAGGATAAAAATCAACGCCAGTGACTTGACAGCGTCGGCTTTTATGGACGGTGACGAATCGGTGGGAGATGTTTTATTATTGCCTCACTTTATGAAACTGATTGATGTGAAGCCTGAGGATGCGTCAAAGAATATTCGACTAGCCCTAGAGGCTTTCAAGAAACACAAGGACGAAGGGCTGGATGTGCTACGCGATGCCAAACTACTAGGCACTGCCAAGTTGAAGCTGCAAAACGAGCTTGCATTCATTCTGATTTGCTCGCACAGGACGCGAGATAAGCGGTGCGGAATTACGGCCCCGATTCTGAAGAAAGCGTTTGATCTGGAGCTAAGAGAACACGACTTGTATAGAGATCCAGTGGGAGACGAAAGGCCTGGTGGTGTGAGGGTTGTTTTCATAAGCCATGTTGGCGGACACAAGTTTACAGCAAATGTGATGATTTACCTCAAATCTGGCGAGACTTTGTGGCTGGCAAGAGTGCGACCAGAACACGTCAAAGCGATCGTGGACAACTGTATTCTACAGGGCAAGGTTTTTCCAGATTTGCTGCGGCAAGCTTTTGTCCAGAAACACGTCACCTGGTGAGTTGATATAGAGTTTAGAAAATAGAGTAATGTGGTGGGAGACAAGAAACAATTGTGCGTCGTGCGGCTAAGGACACACCACTCTGTCAGCAGCTACCACGGTCCACGGTACCCCATGTCAATGCGGCTGGTTATTGCTGAGGAGGCCCGGCCAGTGGCGGAATGGAGTATCATCAGCCTAAGCGAGTTGATTCGAAAGAAGCCTGAATGGTGGACCAAGTACAAAGACGAGGAGATCCGCAAGAGGTGGAGAGAAGAGATGATAGAGCAATTACTCGATAAGCAAAAGGAAGATATTGTTCAGTATGTGTTTGAAGAGCTGCAGTTTTACGAGGACCTGAGAGAAAAGCTAGGTGGCAAGTTCCAGGCTACAGTGAGGGACAGTGTCTTCCTGGGCGAAGACGTGATTCCAGAAAAACTGAAACAAACATTTAGGAGGGAGGCCTTGAAATTGGAAGATATACCTGAAGATGAGAAGGACTGGCATCCCGGAACTGACCAGGTTCTGGATCTAGTCCACCCTTCATTATTTCCAGTGGTGCACAAAACGACGCCTGTTTACGATGGGGAATGGAAGAAAGCCGATCTCAAATATGTCGAGACCGAAGAGTCGTCTCTGTCAATTCACAACTCATCGCGGTTCCAGTGGCTGCCTGCTGTCTACAACGTTGAACAGAAGCAGTTTACGTCTTATATCAACAACCTTCATCCCAAAAAGCACCAAGCACTTTATGAGCCCATTGCCGAGATACTTTCCCTTTGTTTGCCTGCCATTGAGCTATCTGTTGGCAGGGCACTCCACAATTACCGGCGAGTTATCGTCCCCTCGTACTGGTATGACGACGAGTACGAGAACCGTCAACAGGAAATCTGGGAGTACGAAGGGCCCGATACGGAGCAAAAGTATGAGGACCTAGAAAAGATCAAACTTCAATGGCTTCTTCCTTCTGAGATAAAGTACAGGGCACCTGAAACACCAAACTTCAAGCTGCAAGGGGACATCAAAGTGATTGTCAAGGTGGCAAATATACACCTCACGCCGGAAAACCCAAAGTATAAAGGCGGATCGTGGCACTATGAGGGAACGGACTCTGAAAAGATCGTTGCCACCGCCATCTACTATTATGATTCCAAGAACATTACCACCTCTAATCTCTCGTTCAGAACTGCGATCGACGAGTACTTTCCATACGAGCAATATGACCACGCCGGTGTGCAACAAGTTTATGGCATGCGAGACGGGGATATCTTGCTAAAGAATCTGGGCCGCGTCGAGACTGGCGAAGACAAGGTTG
The DNA here is from genome assembly GCA_003705745.3 of Blastobotrys muscicola. Classification (NCBI taxonomy): domain Eukaryota; kingdom Fungi; phylum Ascomycota; class Dipodascomycetes; order Dipodascales; family Trichomonascaceae; genus Blastobotrys; species Blastobotrys muscicola. The sequence goes on along the minus strand of PPJL03000052.1, from coordinate 38,294 downwards.
TTGTATTTCCAAACAATCTTCAGCACCACGTCGACTCATTTGAGCTTGCTGACCCAACTAAGCCTGGTCACAGGAAGATCTTGTGTTTCTTCCTGTGTAACCCTACTGAGGACGTCCTTGCTTCGGATGTCGTTCCATATCAGCAGCGAGACTGGTGGATGGAGGACAATTTGAGCTCGGATTTTGCAAAGAAGTTTCCGAGGGAGATTTACGAGGAAGTCGCCAATCAGACAGAGGGCCTGATGACTTTGGATGAGGCAAAGAAGATTAGAGAAGAACTTATGGCCGAGAGATCGAGCAGGAGTGTGGGTGACGAGGAAATGTTTGACACATTCTCCTTGTGCGAGCATTAACCAAATCGACCGAGTAACATATAGACTCATTAACGGACAGCGTTGGTTATTCAGAATCGTGTAAAGCGCGCCCACGTGATTGTCAAGTCTTGTGCGGCTGGAACATCACTTCTTTCATCAATGGCACTATGAACACTATTCAAAAGTTAGAGCTCATATCTCTAGTATCGAAGCTCACCTCAGAGTTACAGAACTACACGGGACTCAAAGACAAAACGCTTGCCGAGTTTGTGTTAAATCTCTACGATGAGGCACGGGCCACCGGGGGATCAGACGCCGAAGTCTTCAAGACGTTTTCTGCCAGCCTCGGTGGCGTTGGCGCTGAGTTCCCTGAGACTTTTGTCAAGAAAATGGACGATCTGATTAGGAGAATTCATCCAAAGTACAAGGCACCGAGGCCGCCGCGTGATAATCCAAAGTTGGCAAAGCCGGTGACAAAGCCTGTGATTTCCGCAAAACCTGCTAAAGACGACGCCAAACTAAGAGGACTGGCGATTCCTGATGGCGTTTCGCAGTGGGAGCCAGAGCCCGAGCTGCCGCCAGAACCAATCCGAGAGGAAAGAAATGGTCGCCACAGAAGCAGAAGTCCTCCGTGGAGGAGGTCGCGTTCACCGAGGAGAGATAAAGACAGATATGAGAGGAGGCGCTCACCTGACAACAGGGCACGATACGATAGAGACGACTCACGCCTCAGCAGGGAAGATTCGCGTTATAGCGGTGGTTCACGACATGAAAGAGAGCGCTCACCGAGGCGCGATGGACGCGGTAGAGGTCGCTCACCGATAGGTGCAGAAGTTCGACACAAGGAGCCGAAAATTGGAAGCGTATACGACGGAGAGATCACAAACATTACAAAGTTTGGTGCATTCGCTACCCTGGACGGGTTTGCAAAGAAAGTTGATGGTGAGTCTACTTCAAATTCGGATCAAACTAACATAGGCCTCATTCACATATCTGAAATCAGCAGAGAACGGATAGAAGACCCCAACGAGGTGCTGAGCCGCCATCAAAAAGTCAAAGTGAAGATTGTCAAGGTTGAAGGCGATAAGATAGGCTTGTCCATGAAACAGGTTGACCAACTTACTGGAGAAGAAGCGAAGACGCAGGTCGACACGTACAATGACTCGAAAAAGAAGAAGCGCATGACGAGTCCTGAACGGTGGGAGATCAGGCAGCTGATATCCTCTGGTGTTTTGCGGGCGCAGGACTATCCTGACTTGGATGAGGAAGCGCATGCTGATGACGGCGAAATTGAAATTGAAGAGGACGTAGACATTGAAGTTCGAGAGGAAGAGCCTGCATTTCTTGCTGGTCAGACTAAGCAATCGCTTGAGCTGAGTCCCATTCGAGTGGTTAAAGCTCCTGACGGATCCATGAACCGAGCGGCAATGACAGGTGCTTCGCTCGCTAAAGATAGACGAGAGGAAAAAGTCAAACAACAAAGAGAGCTGGAGGAAGCTGAAAAGGAAAAGAGGGATAGCAGAGACGTGCGAGATCCACTGGCCAAGCGCAAGGAAACTTTGGGCGAAGCTTTGGATTTCAAAAAGGTCATGCAGAAAAACGCATCCTATGGAAAACGAACTAGTCTTTCCATCGACGAGCAGCGACGGTCGTTGCCAGTTTACCAGCTTAGGCAACAGCTGCTGGACGCTGTCAGGGATAATCAGATTCTTATTATCGTGGGAGACACTGGTTCCGGTAAAACTACTCAAATCACGCAGTACCTGGCGGAAGAAGGGTATGGAAAGAGAGGCAAGATTGGATGTACTCAGCCGCGACGAGTGGCTGCTGTGTCCGTGGCCAAGCGAGTCGCTGAGGAAGTTGGCTGCAAAGTCGGAAACGAAGTTGGCTACAACGTTCGATTCGAAGACGTCACCAGCTCCAGAACGGTTATCAAGTATATGACAGACGGTATGCTGCAGCGAGAAGCACTGATGGACCCTGACATGAGCGCATACAGCGTCATTATGCTTGACGAGGCTCACGAGAGAACAATCGCAACAGACGTGCTGTTTGCCTTGCTCAAGAAGGCAGCAATGCGAAGACCAGATCTCAAACTGATTGTCACCTCGGCTACTCTTGACGCAGAGAAGTTTTCTGTCTACTTCAACGAGTGTCCAATCTTGTTCATTCCCGGACGAACTTTCCCAGTCGACATTTTGTATACCAAGGAGCCTGAGTTTGATTACTTGGAGGCTTCGCTGATGACAGTGATGCAGATCCATTTGTCTGAACCCCAAGGAGACATTCTACTGTTTTTGACAGGCCAAGAGGAGATTGACACATGTTGCCAGATACTCTTTGAACGAATCAAGGCACTTGGAGATGACATTCCCGAGCTCATCATTTTGCCGGTCTATTCTGCATTGCCGAATGAAGTGCAGACCAAGATTTTCGAGCCGGCACCCCCTGGCGCCAGAAAAGTTGTCATTGCCACAAATATCGCCGAGACTTCGATCACCATCGACGGTATCTACTACGTTATCGATCCTGGTTTCGTGAAAATCAACGCATACGACCCAAAGTTGGGTATGGACTCTTTGGTGATCACGCCGATTTCGCAAGCCCAGGCTAATCAAAGATCTGGACGAGCTGGTCGAACTGGCCCAGGAAAGTGCTACCGGCTCTACACCGAGTCTGCCTTTCAAAACGAAATGCTACCCAATAGCATTCCCCAGATTCAGAGACAGAACCTGTCTCATACGATTCTGATGCTCAAAGTGATGGGAATCAACGACCTGCTGCATTTTGATTTCATGGATCCGCCGCCGTCCAATACAATGCTGACAGCTTTGGAAGAGCTGTACCAACTATCTGCTCTTGACGAGGAGGGACTTCTCACGCGGCTGGGCCGAAAAATGGCGGACTTCCCAATGGACCCAGCAATGGCAAAAGTTCTGATTGCTTCGGTTGAGGCGGGTTGTGCTGAAGAGATTCTCACTATCGTCGCAATGCTTGAAGTTCCAACCATTTTTTATCGACCCAAGGACAAGCAAAGCCAAGCCGACCAGAAAAAGGCTAGGTTCAACGACCCTCACGGCGACCACCTGACTCTGCTTAATGTCTACCAAGGTTGGGCTCGAAGTGGATTCTCCAAAACGTGGTGCGTGGATAACTTTCTTCAGGACCGAGCTCTGCGAAGGGCGAAGGACGTCAGAGAGCAGTTGGTGACCATCATGAAGCGATACCGCCATCCTATCGCAAGCGCCGGAAACCGAAGCGACCTGGTCAGGAAGGTGCTCTGCTCAGGCTACTTTAGAAACTCTGCCAGGAAGGATCCCCAAGAGGGCTACAAGACTTTGATTGAGAACACTACAGTTTCACTTCATCCGTCTTCAGCGCTGTTTCAGAAACCGGCCGAATATGTCATTTATCACACTCTGCTGCTCACCTCGAAGGAGTACATGCACTGTGCTACGGTTATTGAGCCAAAATGGCTTGTGGAGGCTGCACCAGCGTTCTTCAAGGTGGCTGATAACAAGACGCTTAGCAAGCGGAAAAAGTCGGAAAAGATTGTTCCGCTTTACGACAAGTACGCTGAGGACCAAAACGATTGGAGAATCAGTGCCCAGAGACGACTGCGAATGGGTGGAAGTACAACGTGGTAGTGAGGTGGTGGATATGTATTATATTTATTTAGTGCTAGACCATCAAATTACAGTCTCAATTGTTTCGCCCTCATTCAAAATTCCCCAGTATATCCTATCCTGAAATTCAATGGTTTTGAAACCATCATCGAAGAGTTCTAGAGTCTCTTTGTCGAGGAGTTCGCCAAAGCGTTCCTCATCGTACGCGTATTGTGTGCCGTACAGCTTCCGAATATTCTTGAAATTCTTGATGAAGTCTTTAGTATCAGACAACCCGGTCTCATTCGTGTCTGGTTCACTGGCAAATCCCAGAGCAATAACATCGTTCTCCGGCTCGATTTCAAGCTTGTCGTAGGCCACGCTGAACATTGTCGACTTGCCGATGTGTTTGGCGGCTTTTAATTGACGTGGGTCGGTGTCCATGTGGAAACCGAAGGTGTCTAAGATCAAGAAGTGAATTCCCTGGCCAATCTGAAGTTTCTGGGCCGACTGCATTGCCTGGAAGCGAATGTAAAGCGTAATGAAGCAATGCTGATAATGCTCTCGCAAAACTTTGAGCACAGGTGTCGGGTCTGATGGAAAATATACCGAAACAAACAGAATTCTAAGATTCTTGTGAAAATCATTAGTTTGCAAGTGTTGAAACAATCTCAACAGTCCATCATTGGGATCAAAATCGTACATTTTTCCAGGGAAGGTGTTGAAACTGAAACCCTGTATGTTTTTGAGTAAGTAATCATAGGCACCAGAAACAAGGTTGTCAAAAATTTCTGGTTCTGTGGGGGCGTCGCCAACATCACAACTCTGTCCGAGTTTAATAGCATGCCAATCATCAGACGCCCACTTAGACAGGGTATCACCCTTTCTGAAGACAAGCAACTCGTTTTCATCCACCACACAGTTTAGCATCTCGGATACAATTGTCTTGAATAGGCGGCACACGTTGCGAAATTCCACTAGTTGCGTTACCTCGCAGTGACTGAACACAACATGCCAAAGTTCCGCTGGCAAGATCTTTTCAGCTATAGAAGTGCCTCCCTCAGATTTATCCTGCTTATTCTTTCGCATATTGGGTGTAGAGAGATGGGAAAGATGGGAGCAACAATTTCAAGCTATAAGCAAGCGCCTCATGTCAAGAGCTAAATTTGGACTAACCTGAGATTACAACGAAAACCACCCACCTCCTTATCCTCTAATAGGCTACTTAGGCTTAGGCTCGGGCGTTGATGATGTCAACAAATTCTGGCTTCAGGGAGGCTCCGCCAACCAGGAAACCGTCAACATCCTTCTTGTCGTTGAAGGTTGGGGCGTTCTTGCCGTTGGCGGAACCACCGTAGATGATTCGGACCTCGTCGGCAACCTTCTGGGAGACCTTCTCGGCAACATACTTTCGGATCTGAGCGTGGACATCCTGGGCGTCCTCTGGAGTGGCAGCAAGACCGGTACCAATGGCCCAGACTGGCTCGTAGGCAATGACAACCTTAGCCCAGTCAGCCTCAGTCAGCTTGGCAACGGCAGCGTCAATCTGTCGCTGGACAACGGCGATGGTCTGATCGGCCTTTCGCTCGTCCAGGGTCTCACCAATGCAGAAAATGACACCGAGACCATTGTCAATAGCGTACTTGGTCTTGGAGGCAATGAACTCATCAGACTCCTTGATGATTGTTCGTCGCTCGGAGTGACCGAGGATAACCCACTTGGCACCAGTGTCCTTGATCTGGGCAACAGACACCTCACCAGTGAAAGCACCATTGTCCTTGTCAAAGGTGTTCTGGGCAGCCACGGAAACAGTGGAAGCCTTCAGGTGCTCCTTAGCCCACAGAAGGTATGGAAAAGGTGGGGAGATGACAACTTCGGTGGATGGGGCCAGAGTGGCGTTGTTCAGACCCTCGACAATGGACTTGATGGAGTCCAGAGTGCCGTTCATCTTGAAGTTGCCGCCGACGAAGAAAGTTCGAGTCTGGGTTAGTACAATTGCGTTCGGGCAGGTTGAGTTTAGCATGGAAGGCACGGACCAATTCTTCCAAATATTGACTGTCACAATTCTTTGCCGATACTCAAAATCCTGGCGAATGCTCAATCGCCAGCGATATCGGATATCGGAACGAGCGAAAGGAAAAAATTCGGGACTGCAGGCATGTTCAATGAGGGGCTACCATTCACCGTTTGCCCGCTACTGACTCGTCGGCTCCTCGTATCGCCCGCCGCCTCACAGCCTGTACCAGACAGCCAATTGCAGTCAAACTGCTCTAACCTAGCAATAAGCGCCGGCGCTTAAGCCACGCTGGCAATTCCCGAAACCGCAGTCACGTTTCTACCCGCTGCCATGGATTTTCCATTGACTTCAATTGCTACTTACCATTGTGAAGTGGTAATTTGTTGAGTCTGCCGAACTTCCCAATACTTTGTGGTGACAGCCAATCTCCGGGTAATTCTCGTGCACGTGACTACCGATTATCGCTGCGAGATCGGGCGCGCTGAAGCCGCGCGTTCAGTGCGGAGAGCTGACAGTGTCATTTCCACGTCACTGGCAACACGAACCAAGCGCTGTCCTACCCTACTTGTTGAACGCCAGATACGAGGTAGGAACCTCACCTCAGAATTTGACGTGACGGGCTCTTCCAAGTTGTGGCTCTATACCAACAGAGGAAACTCCTCAAACTACCTCACGCCGGAAACCTCGTCCATGTTTGAATACAGCGACGAGTTTTACGCCAGCTAATGTGCCGGAAAGGTCTACGGAGACTGGGACTACGTCATTAACTTTCCAAGCGGAAAGATCAATCAGACTTTCGGTACGTACTGTCAACAAGACGGGAAGTTCTGATACTGGCATTATTAACTGCTTATGTCAGCAACGGTTCAACTGAAAATGTACCCCAGTCGCTGTTCCGGGCCGTTATTATCAATCGAAATGCGTTTTCACTTCAACTCACAAATGAATCTGGCACAATTCTCTTTGGAGGAGTCGACTCAAAGACGTACTCTGGATCATCATTGGCAGTGATGACGGTTCTAAATTAGATGGACAATTTCATGAAGGCTAAAGTGACCATGTTGGGTACCAACTTCAAAGCCACTTTTGTCGCGCGCCTGGTCTTCTCTTCCCGATTCAGTTTTCAAGGCCGTCACCAAGCTCAAGTCGACAGATAGCGTTACATTTTTGTTTGAAGACATTGATATTGTTCCTCCAGAGAGCCAATTTGGTACGATATTGGCACGCCTCCACAAGATCGTTGTGGATATCCTTGTTGACACGGGATCACACTATTTATGGGTCTACGTGGACGGAGCGGGTAATTCTGCCATCAACCTGAAGAATCCTCTACCTTTGAGACTCCTTTGAGACTCTCAGCACAGACTTCTACGCTTCTTACGGCGCCAGTCAGTTTTCTGGGGACTGGGGCAGAGACTACGCGTCGAGTTCACCACGGGACAAATCAATCAAACTTTTGGGACCGTGAATTAACAGCACTGGGAACTCAATCACTGGAATTTTGGGTGTTTCTCACTCACCAACGTACGTCACAGTGCCTCAGTCTCTTTATGGGGCTGGAATCATCAACAGAAACGCTTTTTCTTTGCAGCTTGAGCCTGATGGAGATACTATTCTGTTTGGTGGAATCGACACAATGAAATACTCAGGCGACCTGGTGACGGTTCCCACGAACCTCACAGAGGTGACCGAGTCATATCCACTGGCTTTTCTGAAGACTCCAATGACTATATTGGGGCCAAGTTTCAGCCCTCAATTCGACGGTGGAGCAACCAGTTCTGGTGTTCCCCCTGAGCATGCACGGTCCTGAAAAAGTTGACAAGTCGGATAATGGCACTATTTCCTTTGAAGGAGTCGATATTGTTGTCCTAAGGAGCCAGTTCGGCGATGGCGTTTACGACGCTACTGGTTCCTATACCGTACTAGGCCAGGACTTTTTGACGTCTGTGTGCAAGGTGGTAGACAACACGAATATTCAGCTGTCTTTTGCCTGTCAGTTTATCTTAGAACTCAGAAATCCACGTGATTCCAGGGACTGGACCGCTTAATTATTGTTTGATACAAAGTCGATATTTGCTAGAGTAAGAGTATTCGGTATTCCTCTGTGTGATGATATCCCAGATTTAGAACATAGCATAGCGCTGTAGGTTCACTGTGAGTTTTGCGGCTGAGTGTCGTAACAGCGCGCACTTGGGAAACAACACCAAAACAAGACACTGTAGCCTACGAAAGAGTTTCCAGATGTGGTCCGCACATGGTTGGAACAACGCTTTTATCAAACTAATTAGACCTAGTGCTATAAATAGCTTCTTATGGCCTAAAATTGCAAGAATCTTCTGCGGTTGTCAACAATCTTTGCGCATGTTCTCACCTAACCATATGATGAGCTGAGAGGTGCGATTGAAAAGTTGTACCCTAGGGACGCTACTGTTCCTCTTTTTAGTCAGCTTCTCACTCCTCGGATGCACGTTCACGCGCGCGTCATGTGCACCGCAGATGTGGCTAGCTGAACTAACAAGTTTCAGACGCAGAATATGAGGCTCTTGTTTGAAGCTAACAGCCGGCCGTGAAGAACCAAAACTGCCAGGGCCGCCTGAGGAAATATCTTGCAGGTTATCGCTCAAACCGGAAGAGAGTGACAGAAATGAGGCACAAATTCCGTGTCGTAGCAGTAAAGTCATGGATCAAGAAAGAGCGGAAGAACAGAACACACAAACTGCCCAGGAATGCTCTATATCACAGAGCAGTGGACCTGAAGTTCAAGCGAAGAAGGTTTCATCAACAAGAGAGCACTTCTACTGCTCAGGTCTTAAGATCAGAGCCTAATGAGTCTCTTGCTGTGCTCTCGGTCAACAGAATAACAATAGGTGACTACGAAAGCACAGTCGAATCCACAGTCAATGTGGACTACGATTATGGACAAGAACAGCTGGTATACACAATTGTCCAAGATCAGAGCTTTCATGTGGAGGTGCCCTTTTTTGCGATTGAGACTATGCGGCTTCGGAGGGCATCTGATCATGAAACAGGCTGCCTGCGTGTCTACCTGAAGGACTTTTCCAGGATTTACTTGCGCTACACTTCTGGAGAGGAATCACTTGAACAGCAATTGGGCAATAGCTTTCACCATGATCTCATTGGGCCCTACAATGACTTGAAGAGCGAGATAGAGAGGCTGTATACGATGAACGTAGCTGTGCCTCCACCAAGGCAACTGCTTACTCCGCCTCCTGAGGTTCGTCCCAGAGTAGACAACGTTTGGAGTCAATAGTTGGGTCAAGAGTGTAAAAGTACAACTGAGTTCCAGTGTAATGACGCGCATGGGAGGAAGTGCCAAATTTCAGCGTTATTATTTTGTTGAAAGTTCCACATTGGAAGTCAAATAGCCATGAAGTATTTCAAGTCTGCAATTATCGACATTACTACATTGTAAGCTTGATGTCATCATAGTAGTTACCCGGAAGTGGCGCTGACATCAATTCCAGATGTCCACATATCATAGGTTCTACACTTCACGTTACGACAGCATGTAATTGAACCATTTGAAAACTGCAACTACATCTAGAGAAGGAATCACAATGGCCACTCGCATAGTAAATCCTGCTCGGCAACAAGAATATAAAAAAGATCAGCATACCGTTAGCTCCAGAATACTAAAACAAGTCAGCTTGCCTGAATATAGACAACAACGGTCCAACAGCCAAAACCCCGAGTCTTCGATAAAAACCTTTCTGCAAGATCTGCCACCGGGTATTGTTAACAGCTGGCTCAAAGCTCTAGAAACAAAGGAAACAGAAATTAGCACTTCAGATAGTCTTGATCCTAACCACTTGGCTATCTTGGAGCATGAGTTTAATAAACAGCCGTCTTGGTCGTACGAGAGGATCGAAGACATTGCCTTACAAATTGGTCGGCCCTTTCGCTTTGTGAAGAAATGGCACTATAGAAAGAAGAAGAGGTTAGACCAGACCATTTACCATCGAGCAGTTTCCAGATACCACGAGCAGGCGAAGCAGACGAAGCAGGCACAGCCGACAGATGAGAACCTTCCTAAAACTGAGGAGTTGGAGCAGGAATACTTGCTAACTGGCATCGCCGTCGACCAGGGCACACCTCCAGCCTGTGGTTCTGTTTCGTTCACAGTCAAGGAGATATCTGCAGGTAACTTTGCCATAAGCATACCATCATCTGATATTTCAGTCCGATACGACCATGATGGAAAGAAACTTGTGTACCTGATAGGTCAAGACGGAGTAAGGTTCCGTGTGGAGTTGACTGTTGACGTCATTTCCAAGATAGAGCTCAGCAGGTCGCCGTCCGACCATCAAACCGGGAATTTGCGTATAAACTTGTCGTCATCGCCGCAGTTCTACTGGCAGCCCCAGGGAGAATGCGAGAATTGGAATCAAAGCGGTGACTTTACTGTGGACAATCAGCTCTCGACGGCTTCCGAGCATGTGTTGTCCGGTGACTACGATAAGCTGAGGAGCGAGATCGAGCTTTCCAGGCAGCGATGCCTGTCAAGCCAGAAAATTTGGCTGACGAGAGCTGAAGTCCTCTAACGCGAAAATCTACACGACCATTTGGCTGCTGGTTATGCTGATACACACAAGCAGAGGCGTGTATTTATGCAGAGAAATAATTGAGCAGATGAACGGAAGCACCATGGTAATATGACGCACAGCTGATACTCGACCCAGGTACCGCAACCAAACGCCGCTCCCATTTCCTCAAGCATGACACCAAGTTTTCTGTTTCTGGCGTTGCTCACCTGGGGCACATTTTCACGATGCTTCTCAATAGGATCCTCTCCAATAGAAGGTGTAGTCTCGGCGGTCCTATCACGGAAGGTTTCGAACTCCACCTATCGAAGAGACCCGACCGCTCTATCCGCTGACTACGACGGACACTACTACACGACGATTCAAATCGGGACGCCTCCTCAAGAGGTCAATGTTCTAATCGACACCGGTTCTTCAGAGTTGTGGACTTATGTGAATGGAGCGGGACGAAGGAATTACTTTGTGCCCAAGGATTCGTCCACCTATCGGTATATCAACTCCCAATTAGACTTGGTCTTTGGTGGAGGCATCGAGTATACTGGTGACTACTCTCAAGACATCATAAGCTTCTCCAGCGGACAGATAAACCAGATATTCGGCACGGTCGATCACACAAGACCAGCTCTCGAAGGAGTTCTCGGTCTTGGGCTTCTTGACCTGTACCCAAATGTTCCAGAAAGCATTTATCGGTCTGGAATTACCAATCGGAATGCTTACAGTGTATACCTGGGTCCGGATTCCGGATGTGTGCTCTTTGGAGGTGTTGACAGAAAGAAGTTCTCTGCCTCATTAGTGACGGTTCCAACGAGACTGTACACAATGGGTAACATGAGCTTTTTAGAAGCCACAATCTCAATTTTGGGACAGTCTTTCGGTGCTATAATGGACAGTGGGTCGGTTAATTCATACCTTCCTCCGTCTGTTATCGATGCTCTTAGAGAGCCGTCTCAGAGTATCACGTTTTCGCTGGACGGAGTTGACATAACGGTGCCTTACGTGACCTTTGTGAGGAGATTAAAACCAAGTGTTGGTGATTTCAACGTTCTAGGCCAAGAATTTCTAAAGTCAGCGTATGTGGTCTTTGACCTCACTAACAAACAGTTGTCGTTCGCCCCCAGTGTCCACAGTGATGAGCAGGATATCGACGCTATTCCAGCGTCAGGGTCAGTAGCATGATATAAATGTCTTGAAAGTTACCCGGAAGCGCACCCAATTCAATAACAAGATAAGCTTCAGCTGCAACTAAACTAATTGACCAAGCCATCGTACCAACAAAGTTATTCCTCAACCAGCTGGCAACAAAAGACACGTGACACAGTCAACCAATTGATATACACCATGAGCAGACCAACCACCCCGCATAGACGCTCCAACTCCAACGCGTCGAATTCCAGCAGTAAACATTATCCGATTGATCCCTCTAACCTTCCATTAGACAGCGTGTTGTCGCCTGCTGTTCTTGAAGAATTGAGTGACGGGATGGCCACACTCGACGCGAATATGCAAAACTTACAAATGGTACACGACAGCCTCGCTGGATTCTCTGAGAGCTTTGCTGCGTTTCTTCATGGTATTAAAATGAACGCATGGTGCGTTGATTTCACAGAGGCTCCTTCGTTCGAATCGTTCAAAGTGGACAGAACAATGGATCTGGAACCAGAGCCAACCGAAGTTAAACAGGAACCGGAAGATCATGATGTTAGCTACATGACTGATAACGCCTCTTTCATTGTTCAGCCTACCCAGATTTCCAAGACGAATGGGAAATCAGCTATGACAGCGCCTCCATCAAGGATTCCGGGCCAGACGAGGGCAGGTGCGCGGCCAGCTGCTCAGAGCAGAGTTCCATCAGGTGCTTCAGCTGCTAATCAGGCGAGGAATCAGGCAAGGCAGCCTAGTCATCCCAGGCCTTTCAGATAACTACATTTGCAAGTCTTCTGTGATTTCATTAGTACAGCTGTTTTGGTTCGGGTCTTCTCTGGAGAATCTATATGATAACCCTCAACACCATTCGGCCGACGCCCGTCTTGACCTCATCGACAACCTCATGCTTGACCCCTCGAGCGTTCAAAGCCTCAATGAAATCCGGAACACCTCCGCCGACGCCAAAATAGATCTTTTTTGCAGCCACCAACGCGGCTCCGCCAGGTGCCAGACTTCGGATCATGACCTCGGTAAACACGTCCAACGTCTGTGGAGAGTATATCGTCTCCGATGCCAGCACCAGGTCGTATTTGCACGAGAGAAGGTTGACGAATTGCTGGCTCCAAGCTCCAGAAACAAACTCCAAAGTGATTCCTCGCTGGGCAAGATCATTGTTGAATTCTTCAACAAGCTCTGGAGTCACATCAAGCTCACCAGCTCCCAACCCAGGGTTTTTCCAGCTGTACCACGCAAGCAGCAGGTTCGGAGCTGTGACAAGGCGAAGAACACCAACATTGAAATCAGCCACGGTCAGATTGATGCTGGTATGGCTCTCCAGGGCCTGCTTGAGAGCCATCGCGCTGGGAAGAGCAGTGCCACTGCCTAGCTCTAGCACGTTACCTGTAGCTTTAGGCAAGACTCGAAGTAGATCAAAGGTACACTCCCAAACTTTTAGTCCTCCCTCGTATGTATAAGTCCTGATGTCCTCATTCGTCAACCCAAGCAAAATCTCTTCAGTCGCATTTAGACTTTCCTGAGCCATTAGGGCGTATTTCACATCGTATAAATCTCGCTTAAGAAAACCATTCATCAGATCAAAACTCATTCGAAACGGCCCTCTAAGCAATTCGCCAATCACGTGACGCTGTGGTAAGGCATCCTTTGGAATCTCCAGCTGGTCGAAGTTTTGTTTATCTGGTTGAGCATTTTGTGGTTGAGTGTCCTCGAAATCTTCTCCCGAGAATCCAAATGTGAAGGACATGATGTGAGGACGCAGAGCCGCAGAGCGCGGCGCTTCCATCCACACCATGTCAAGTGAATACGTGGACTACGAAGTCTACCTAGACGAAAAGTTTGATCCTGTTTCCTTTGCTAATGTGTTAGTTCAAGCGACAAACAATGCCTCGGATGTGGAAATTGACCTCGAGGCTCCAGCCAAGCGGCTTTCATATGACGTGGAGGAAGTGGATAAGCATATATCAACGTTGACGGAACAAAACTATCAGGAGCTAATTCACCAGCTTGGAGATGTTGAGAAAGCACAGGAAGCTTTGAAGCCATTGAAAGCCAATCTTGATCACGTCAATTTCTCATACGGAAAACTAAAAAAAGACGTGCTCGACCCCTACAACAGTGCACAGAGGATTTACTCGGCATTGAGAAGGCTACACCTAACGACAGACCTATTGCGATCATTGACATGGTACCTATATCTGGCACGACAAGCGGTGACCGCTAGTGAGAGCGTGGACCTATACCGAGGGGCCACGAGCTTATCTCAGGTCTATGAACAGCTCGAACAGCACCCAGCACTCAAGAGCCTAGAGATTATAAGAGCACACCAGAAGACGCTTCAGGCTCTTGAAACCAACATCATCAATCAATCACAGATTTTCATTAAGAGCTACTCGATATTCCACGACCAGAATCGACTCAAAAGTGCCCTCCTAGCCCTACACAGCTTGGACGCTTCTAAACTGAAAGGCACTATCCAGAGTACAGTCAAGGCCCATGTCGCTGTCTCTGCTCAGCAGCTCATCAAAGTCCTTGGAATGACGCCAATCACACGGTTCGAACACGCTCTGAGCGAGACTAGAGATCGAGCCAAAGCATTACATTCAATGACACAAGTTATTTCACAGAACGAGACTCTGCAAGAAGTCAAAGCCGACCGTCTGGCTTCAGATTTCTGGAGAGAGTTGGCGTCCGCTCTCGACAGTAGAATGCGTGATTTCATGATTCGAAACTCAGGTGTCGTCCGCACGATGCAGCCAACGCTGCCTCAGCTTAAAGATATGGTCAGAAATCTCGTGTATGATGGCGGTTCCACAGGACTGGATCCAGCCGGGCCCGAGATTAAAGTAATGGTCAATGTGTTTAGTTCATTGGGAAGGTAGTATACATGCATAATAGACAAGTTGTCTATCCTTTAACGTTAGTTTGTTCATAAATCCGTAACCTCTAAGTCCTGGGCTTTGGGACCTTTCTTGGATGCCCTTTTGGCTTCTCTGTACCATCCGTCGTCTTGGGAACTTTTCTTGGATGTCCCTTAGGTTTCTCATCGCCATCTGCCGCCGGTTTTCTCTTTGGCCTAGGTTTAGCGTTATCGTCCTTAGTCTTCACGTTAAATTTCCATGAAGCTGTCCTCATGCCATAAGCTCTCTCCGGACCGTATTCTCTCTCCGTAGTGACAGCTGTTTTCTTCACTTTTTGCTTTGCTAACCTGGCCTTCTTACCGGGTCGCACTTTCCTGTCTTTCTTGTGCTGTAACAGTTTCTGATTCCAGTCAATCACCTTCCATGGTACAGCCATCCCCGGCCAGTGTTCTTTCCCTGATGAGATCACTTGCTCGTATGTGACTGCTATGTCTTCAAATTGTTTCCTCTCTAGATCGCTAGGCTTAGAGAAATAGTAGCCATCGGGCCGACTGGTCGGCGTAATCTCCTCCTCCTTCTGTTGAATCTTCACAGTGTCGACCAAACTTCCAAACAAGTTGAACGAAAAACTCTCATCTGCTGCTGGTTCTTCGGGCTCGTCGATATCAACATCAGCCTCCACATCCTCAAACTCAATTTCAGGTAGAATGTCCGCCAAAACCTCGTCCCCGTCACCGTCAGAAACCTCTCGGCTCTCAAATAGATCCTTCCGCGAGATTCTATGTTAGAATTTCCTTTCTCATCAGCACTCACTTTACCGTGTCCGACATCTCTGTACCTGGTTCGAAATCAAAGGTTGAAATTTCGTGGTACGAGCCGCAGACATCGCGATGGTTCCCCACCACCGCACTCTATATGTTTGTCAGGTTTTAGTGTATTTTGATACTAGTGATATACTCTATGAACTACACCAAAGTATCCATGTCTTTATGCTCCGCAAAGACACTAAGCATTAATCTTATCCCTCAAGGCGTTCAAAAACTGGTGGTATGTCACGCTCTGATCTGTCCTGTCCTCAATCAAAAAGGTAGTAGCCCACAGTCGCAGTGATGGATCTCCGTCCTCCTTGACCACGTACAGGCTTGGCCACGTGATGGAGTCGTTCTTCTCTCTGCTCTTGGCGATGATGTTTCTGATCTTTGTGTTGAGCACGGAATCCACTTCCGGCATCTCGGTCTTACCACTCTTGACTTCGTTCAGAGCACTGACACCGAATGCATCGTTCAGCAGCTGTGGAACAGCGTCTCGTCCGACCCACAGGAATTGTGTCTGGCCATCGTCAATCAGGTACAGACCGTGACTGACGATTCGCTCGCCAGTTAGGTTCAGCTTTGGTGGCAGGACAACTTGGCCATTCTCCTCATTCGGCAAGCCAGCCTCCTCTGGCAGCTCATGCAGACTGTAGAAATCAGGGTGAATGTACTTGATCAGGTACTTGATTGGCATGGTGCTCAGCAAACACAGAGCAGCCGATCGCAGGTCGGATGGAATCTGTGCAGACTTTCGCAGGCCAACATGCTTAGACAGGGCGTTGAACAGCAGTGGAAGCATTCGCAGGTTGGCGCAGAACTGCAATGGAGCAGAGGCGCCAACGTTAGTAGTCATGAGGTCCTTCTTGTAGGTTTGCAGCATGTCGGTCAATCGAGCGGTCAGCAGGTCGTGAGCCTCCTGGATGCCCGAGGACAGAGCCTTCTCGACAGCCTTGTGAGTAAAGTAAGAAGTGAGCGCCAATTGGTCAGCAGAAGCGTAAATGTCCTGCAGCAGGTTACTGGTTGGAATGGACACAGTAATAACTCTGATACGTCGTTCACCGTCGCACGTGGTGTGAAGGATACCGGCCTGGAAGGAAACCCATGGTCGGTTGAGGGTCTCGTCGATGGCGACCTCAACAACGTAAGCCTGGTCTCGTGGGAAAGTTGGGAAAGAGCACAAGTCGGAGGATCGGTTGAAGAAGTTTCCGTAGAAAGCATTCATTCGCAGACCAGTAGATGCTCGCACTCGCAGGACGGCCTCCATGCTGATTTCCTGCGACAGGTGCTCTCCAAGCTCGTGAGCGAACTTGATGGCATCTTCTGGTCGACTGGCGGACCAGCCTGGGTAGAAGTAGGTCTGACCACCGGTGTATCGCGGCAAATTGCTCAGGGAGGCGACATCCTGGTACTGAGAGCTAAACAAAAACATGTCGACGGTGACCTGGCTTCGGTTGCACTCCACAGCGAAGCTCTTGTAGAAAGAGTTGGCGGGTTGGAGCAGGGCTCCCTCCTTAGAGGTTCCCAGGACCTTTCGGTCTTCTCGAGCATCCAGCTTGGCGATACCAACATTTGGAAGGGAGGCGGTCAGGCAGATGATCTTACCACCGATAGAGCCAATGAGTTTGTTGGCAGCCTTCAGGGCAGAGCCCAGGGCGTGGGAGGAGTTGACGTTAGTGGCAAACATCTCACCCATATTGTTGAGCAAGTTGTCAATGCTCTCTCGGCACTCAGACAGGTTGACAAGCAGGGAGCTTGGGAGTGGCAAGAATGGGTCCTCCAGGTCGCTGACAACCATGACAGAGGGTTCCTGCTGCTGAGAAGATGGCAGTGGGATGGAGAAGTAGTGAAGAGCCGAGTCGACGGCGATGAAGCCGACACGCGTTCGCTTGTCCTTGTTTGGTAGTCTGTCGAGGGATTCCTGAATAGTTCGGGCAGCGGTAGCCAGCAGACCGCTAGAAACAGCATTGACACTGCAGTCAAGCACAAATACATAGACTGGAGGCTGTGGGGATCGCACCATGTACTCTGGCGGGGCGAGGAACTCGCAGACACCGTAGTTAATTTCGTTTCTGGCGAATCGGTCCTGTCGCTCGTTCTTGATTGGGTCCCAGTCGAACTGAGATGGCACCTCGTTGGTCAGGCCACACATGTTACACTTCCATCGGTGGGTCTGGTCGAGGAACTGGACGAATGGGTTGATGTAGCATCGGCATCGTCGACATCGGCAGATGACAGCGTCCTCGACGAGTGGAACTGGCGCAGAAGCGTTCAGCAGAGAGGTGTATGGTCGAATAACCAGAGCGAATGGTAGCTTGGACTTCTTCAAGAGCGACGACGAGATGGGGACCACGTTCAAGGTAGATCGAATGAACTCGTGCGATGCGTTGGCATCAGCGCTCTGAGTAACAGTGGCGTCGGATGGAATCACCAAAGGTGGCGGTGGCAAGGCCAGGTCGGAAATTGGTGGCGGCAGCGACTGAATCAGATCGATATTGTACAGTTGATTCAGAGGCAACTTCTGAGCGGAGGGCTGGGCACCGTATCCCGGCTGGGCCCCGTAGGCAGGCTGAGCAGGCTGAGCTCCATAAGCTGGGGCAGCTGGCTGGGCACCGTACGCTGGCTGTCCATAAGCCGCTGGTTGGTTGATGTTCATCTGGCCAAACTGTCCAGCGAGGGCGTCAGCACCGTAGGCTGGAGCTCCTGGCTGGGGAGCAGGTGGCTGGACGCCTGGAGCTTGAACACCTGGCTGCGCTGGAGTAAAGACCTGGCCATAGCCTGGAGCGCCAGGGTAGCCCTGAGCTGGCTGTGGCTCTGATCCTCCGAGATATGGGGAAGGGGCAGCAGGGGCATTGAAATCGTACTGCTGAGTCGGGTACGCTCGGCGCTTAGAGTGGCCACCAGCGCCACCGGCAGGCGGTTGTTGTGACATTCTTGTTAGTTCAATTCGCTTGTCGCTCGCGATATCGGCAATATAGATTGGTCGCGATGCGAATTGGGGAGTTGTGTGATTCGTTAGGCTACGTGGCGTCACGTGATGTTGTTCCAATGCTTTTTTTGATATGTGTCACGTGAATTGAATTTTGTGTGTACTCACTTTGTTCTTGGTTTAGTTTATCTGGCCAGAGAGCTGGTCGATGATGACGATGGTCCACTGGGATGTGAAGTGAACAGCACGCAGTATAGGAGCTACGTTGGGAGAGAGGTTGCGCGTACATTTGGGTATTGTCACGTGAGAAGTCACGTGAGAAGTCACGTGAGAAATCTGGAGTTTGCCTTCAAAGTGAGTTCTTTAGAATGGCATTGGAATACTTGAAAAAGTTTTGTTTTCATGCTTATAATAAATCGATGTTTCGCTACAGCTGCTTGTATCGATGATTCGGCTGCTGTTTAGGTATTGACGATTCGTAAGCTGTGCTCATGGTCATTCACCAATCACTCAGAGATTTCTAGCTAGACAAGCCAATATTTCTCAACAGAACCGCTTTAATTCTTTATTCGCCGCCGTAACCAAACTTACGCAAGACACGCTAATACAATGAACTAAAGTCAAAAAAAAAAATTGACGGCGATGACATCACTGGCGCGCCTCCAGGCAACTTCCCATCGACACTCATCATCAAATCATGGCTGGCATGTTTCTCGTAGGCAGTTTTCGGATGGCCTTGGGATATTTGATGGCGCTTGGAGTTGCTGTTTGGTATCGGCGGGTGAAGGCTAGGCGAGTTGACGATTGTTCTGAGAGCGAAGGTGAGCCGGAGACGCTGACTGTTTAGCGGCGGTCCGTGAGCTGGATCAGTTTAGCCAGATTACCTGAAGTTGAGCGCTTTGGCCTAGACGAAAGGTGACGATTAAGCGCCGGCATCAAGCCTAGATCAAAGTCCTTGATCAGACACCAGGTTGCGTGGCCCGCATCACTGGCTTGATATGGCCCTGATCCGTTCTGAATAAGGCCCGTTCTAGCTCTACGGCTCTGCAAGTTGCAACTCTGCAATTTAGGGCTTTCATCAGTTATATGCGTACTATGAATGGTACGTCCTCGGCCAACTCCGCAGGATATTTCCTCTGATGGATCCGGTCCCTCACGGCGCAAATGCCTCTTTGCTTTCCATTGCTGTCGAATATATTGCGTCCGAATCTTGCTCGGCTCCTCTAAGTCGGCACAATTGAATACCAATGCTTTTTCTTCTTTGGCTTGGACCAGAACGGCAAATTCTCTCGATAATGGTTCACCATGAACTCATTTCTATTGTGATGCAAGGCCATATGCAATGAGTCCAGCTCCCATTGGTGTCTATCCTGCTTGGTCAAGTCATCCTTAATCTCATCAAACCATTTCTTCTCCTCCTTCATCCACTTGCGGTAAGCCTTGGCCCGCTTTTCCAGCGCCCTTATGGTTTTCAAGACTTTTGCCACCCGTTCAACCTCCTTATAGTGCTCGCTTAAGTGCATGTCTGATGGTTGGCCTCATTTGTCCACACGACCCCTGGACCACTAGTCTCATGTGTCCCAGTCGTCTGGCACCGCGCGTTTCCCAATGGGGTTAGCCGCAGCGCCGCGCTTCATTTCAGCTCATCCCATGCATAGCCTGCGGGGAACTGTTGACAATATTTGCAATCTGCATGGACTAGCCTGTGAACGAGTTGTTTGTCACCTTCAAAAGCTTGAGTCAAATCTGAGACTGCAGACGTGATGGCCAGTGTCGCAGATCTGGAGATCAGATGACCATCACGTGTTTTGTCAGATGCCCATATATGGTGGTTAACGGACTATTGCAGAGCGGCTTAGCAGTGAGCTGTGAATGCGGGTCATGATACGAATCATTGACATGAGCCATGTCATGTGGGGTAAGGCGGAGATTCGGACGGTGCATAGAGCTATTGCGGATCCAATTGAAGCTGCTGGCCTGTTACAGAATTGGTCAGAGAAGTTAACTTGCATGGCTTCTGGAGTTTTGATTTAATTTGACATAACTCTCGCCTCTTGTCTTTAAGCAATTGACCTCAGCACGGGCCCAAGACTAGCTGATGTACTTGACCATTTGGAGGAACAGTTGAAGTGCCACAGGATCAAGCTAATCACTTTGCCTCAGTTTCTCTTCGATCAGTTAGACACAGTTGAGAGCAAGTTTTTGTTCAATCGATAGTTAGACCGCTACCTAGGAGCTGAGGACTAATATTTCACTGAGTGCCCAAGCTCATAACACATTTCTGTGTGTCAAGCGTCAGTTCCTACCTCTGCTCGCTTTCTGGCACTCAATTATGTCTCACCCGTAATTTCCGTCTATACCCCGGATGCACATCTGCGACAGTGGTGTCACACTTACGTCACTTGGGCTAGGGTCAATGTGCGGCGCACCAAGCCATCGGGCAATACCTTGCTCCGCCTCAGATATATAAGCTCTATATCTGCTTCCTATACCGCAACACTGATAGAGAATTGACTAGCAAACATCCCAAGAATAGAATTGAACACATACACTAAGCGCCAGCAAGTATGGTTTTCTCGCATCAATCGGACTCCATGAGGCCCACGTTCTTCAATATCAACAACAATGAAACTGTTCACGAACGAATCTTTCTACTTCACGGACGATGCGGGCCTGAAGGCAACTCCTTCAACGGCTCAATTATCGTCTATCACCACCTGGACGGCTTTCCAGCACAGCGATGGCCTGTCACTGACGGGTTCTTCAAGGCCCTAGTCCACCTGGAGCCCGGCCCAAACAATATTAGAGTCGCTTTTGATAACCAGGGCCGTGAAGAGACCAGTAATCTCACCATCAATTACCTTCCCCTTACTCAGAACCCTCCCCTTCACCTGGTTCTACTGCTTGGAAAGGACAGCCCCGCTACGTTTGACTCCATGCGATATAAGCGGGACAATGAAGGCAATGGCCTAGACGTCGCCATCAAGAAGCTCCGAATGGCGGGGTATATGATGAGCGCCTTCACCAACGAACAAATGTACCGACAGGGCTTTGGCCACCGAACATTCAGACTACACGAAGAATGGGAGCCAGATACGTTGTCTGATCGAGACGACCTGGTTCGACAGACTGCTAAGGTTCACATTGTTCGATGCGACAAGACTGTGGCTGAAATCAACGATCCAGATCGAGCACAGCAGAATTCTAAAGGTAAGGACACTGGTGCTCTCTTTGGAATCGCTTTAGATGCTCTATACAAGCACGGTGGCCCCTTCAAGTCCGGACAGACCTGTTATGCTGCCTGTATCTTTGTCGACACGCATTTCGACCCGAAACTGAATCTCATTCGAGGTCACGCTGCTCTCGGTGGCGGCAGTGGCGATATCAGGCTGGCTATTTTTGGCGGCCATGCTCTGTGGAGTTGGCCAAATAACCTTGAACAGGTTGTCCCGAACTTTATGGACACTACTGTCCCTGATAACGATGTCGCCAAAGATTGCGACAATGAAGGAACCGCGTGGGAGATCTGTAATGTCGGCATGGGTGCATTTATGCACGAAATTGGCCATCTTCTAGGCTGTCCTCATCAGCCCTCCGGTGTCATGTTGAGAGATTACATTACTTGGAATAGATCTTTCACCACGAGCGAGGCCAACTACTGCGCCAGAACTAAGCGGTCTGGTGAGAGATTGGTAGCAGCCAAAGATGAGTGCGGCTGGCACAGATTAGATACGGTTCGGTTCAGGTACCACCCCTGTTTCCGACTGCCTAGCGAGACGCCTCTGGTTGCCAACCGACGACCAACGCGACCAACGCTATTTCTGGTCGAACATGGCGCCGTGGCCAAATCTGATTCAGGAATTTACCTAGTTGAGATATTCGTCGACGACCAGCTCCGAGGACAACTTGAGTTTGTCGACAAGCCTCAGCACGAGCTCTTCCTGATCGAGAACGACATTCTTCAGAACGTTGCTCCTGAACACAGACGAGGAAGAGTCAAGCTGGAAATTCTGGCCTGCGGTGTCCAGCAGACAACAATTGAGAACCTCCGCGAGTTCCTCAGCTCAGGAACGAACGACGGCCTGTTCAGGTCGAAGAAGATGGGCGGTGACAGTGGCCAGGAGAACTCTCTCATCTTCCCACCTCACCTGCGAATGACTGAGATCCAAAACATCAGAGTCCACGCCGGCCAGGCTCTGGACGGACTAGAGTTCTTCTTCAGTGATGGTTCACGGTTCATGTGGGGCAAGCCAGGTGGACAGCCACACGATGTTCAATTCCAGCGAGGCGAGCAGTTCGTGGGTTTTAACGTCAAGTCTGGAGCCTGGGTTGATAGTGTCTCTGTGATCACCAGCCACAAGCGTTCACAGAACTTTGGTGGCCCCGGAGGCAGTGGCTCTGACTTGATTCCTCCTTCTGGTTACAGAATTGCAGGTGTCTACGGAAACCTCCAGCAGTGGGCATTGTCGGTGGGTATCATCTATACACACGCTTAGACATAAACTTGCATTATATACAGTATTTACAGGTATCGAGCATAGAACTCTCACTCATTCCTCCTAGCGTGCTGCAACTTCCTGCTCAGAGCGGTGTTTGGCGACCTACCCTTCTTCAACAGAGAGAACAGCATAATAGTCGTCAGCGCACTCAGTCCGTACCAAGTCAAGATGTACTGAAAGTGCGTATTTCTGATGTTCACCTTACCTGGGACACCCAAAGGCACACCTCGGTTCACCAGCTGGCCTGGCAGCATCTCCTGGCCCTGAAAATCAAGATCTAGCAATGCCTCAAGGTAAATTGGCTGGGCGCCCACCTTCTGGGCCATGTCGTCTGTCTCCATAAAGTGATACAACGTCTCGTCGCTGGCTTCGGCTGTGAACATGTTTTTCTTTGGCTTAGTTCGAATCAGACATTCCACCTCCTGAACGTCTTGGGGCAGACTGGCTGGATCTCGGTTCCTCTGATCCTTCTGATCTTTTCGAATCCAACCTCTAATAATAAGAAGCTTTGAGCCGTTCTCTCGCTCAAGAGGAGTCACAACATAGTATCCCTCCTTTCCGTCCATCATTCGTGGCCCAACCAAGATCTCTTGATCGTGCCTGTACTTTCCAGTGGCGGTTACTCGTCGGTAGTCGAATTCCTTATCGGCAACCTCAGGGTTGAGAGCTGGAGGCAATGGAAGTGGCGGTAGACTCAGCCGATATTCAGCCTGTGCAATCAAATCTGTCTTCCACTGTAATCTTCTAACCTGCCACGTTCCCAGGCCAAATGAGATCACCGGCATCAGAAATAGAAGACCTAGGTAGAATCGAGAGCCAATTTTGGAACTCTCTCTCTGTGTGCTCTTATTGGTTCGAATTGGCTGCCAGTCAACTGTACTGGTCTTTGCTCCCCGCCGAAGACATGGCTGCGGGAATCGACCCGGTCGTATTAGTCGAAACATTCTTGTTGGCACTACTCAGCGCTTCGTGAAGTCAGCAAGAGAGGTGAAGTGGGGTTAGGGCGTCACGTGAATAGGTTCGGTCAAGAAAAATTCTGATGTAAGATTAGTTACTATAAATTAATAAATACAATGCAAATGAGTGAGCTATGCCAATGAGCGTGCTAAGATCTCAGGGCGGCACTTCTAGCCACTTTGTTCAGGTCGACTGCTGCCGGGTCAGTTGGAAACACGCTAAACTTTCGGTCCCGAGCCAGCATCTGCGGTGGCGGCTCAGTGGGCTCGGCCTTGGGTGACGAACTCTTTGAGTTTGAGTGGGATCGTGAAGATTTGTTTGGCTTCACGGCGTCCTTTGGAACCTTGTAGAACCAATCCTTCTCCTCGTTGTACTCGTAAATGGCCCAGTCGACGCCATATGGTTTTGGCTCCAGAACATAGAGAGTATGCAGTGGAACATCCAAATCGCCAATTGCGTCCCGGCCAAGGTTCATAAAGTATGCAAGCAGAACCCTGGCAACGACTCGGTGACCGATAATGAGTGCGTTGTCTGTCATACGCTCCATCTCGACAATAACAGGCCGCAGTCGGTTGATGACATCGAGATACGACTCTCCGCCAATTCCTGGATACCTGTATCTAATCTTATCAGCCATTCGCGCCTGGAACTCCTGCGGATACTTATCGCTGATTTCCTGGTAGGTCATTCCGTCCATCTGCCCCGCTCCAAGTTCGTTGAGCATTCGCATCTGCTTCACGTCAAAGAGATCTTCGTCGAAAAACTGCCCAGTCTGCACAGATCGCTGCAGCATTGAGGTCCAAACACAGAAGTGGGGCTCATCAGGCTCGTTGAGCGGCGTTGTTGGTTGCGAACCTTGTTTCTTGAGAATCTGAACACGATGGGCAAACTTTTCAAGTTGTCGCTTTCTGAACTCCGTCTTCTGGTAGTCCATAAACCGAGCAAGAGCCTTTGCGAACTTGGCTCCCCGTGGTGTGAGCTGGGCGTCGCCTCCAATCCTGCCAGTAGCATTGTCTTCGCTTTCGCCGTGACGCGTGATCCAAATCTGTCGCTCTGCGAGATTGAAATTCAACAAAAAGAAGACTGCTTGACCAGCAAGGAAGCCTTGAATGTTGTAGCACACGACCTTTCGGCCAACGTCAATCATTTTGATGTACTGGAACTCGTCGTCGCCTTCTTCTTCTTCAATGCCAATGGTCTGGTAGGCGGCCTCGTAGTTTGCGAGTCGCTTGACAAAGTCAGCAATGGCGGTGTCTCGGTCCATATCCTTGTAATCTGGGCCAGACAACTTCAGTCGAATGTTTTGGTCAATAATCTCGCTCTTGGTGCAGATGCTCTCCAGGAACAGCACCTTGAGTCGACCGTTAGTTCTCTCCTTGATCCTGGCCAAGACTTTCTTTCGTCGAGCAACCGTCGTGTTTGTCGCGTCGAGGATACCAACCGAACCGTTCTCGTACAGAATGTAGTCCAGCAGCTGATCAAGGGTATCCATAGCCCACTTCTCACGCAGCTGTGAGGTTTTCTGGTTTGTGGGACAGAAAAAGTCGGCAGAGTGTTGGGTTGGAGGGGCACCGTTCAGCTCGTCCTCAAGGGCCTTCCTCTCATGCTCTTCGTGCTCGGGGTCGCGATCAGGTAGTGGCCGCGATGCTGGGCCAACATCCTTGTTGGCATTTCGTCGGGTATTTCCCACGTTAAAGATCTTTGCTTGGTGTTGCTGCCAGTTGAGATATCTACACAGCTTCTTGGTGACGTAGGACTTGCCTCTGGCTGGCAAGCCTACCATGACTATGCATAGCTTTGATTCGATATCCCGGGCAGCAATGTTGCCATCTGGCGAAACTTTGGAACTGGTGAGCCCAGGAACATCTAGCGTGGTTGCCCGCCGCGTCGATAGATACAGGGGTGGTATATTCTTCGCCTCAGGGGCTATCGGAGGGAGCTGCAGTTCAGGCTCATCTAGAGACTTTTTGTGGCTTTCTGGCGAGTCTGGATTCGAACTGGGAGAGTTGGCATACGAAATCAGTGGCGTATCAGACGGAGGTCGCTTGTTGAAGTCCTTTCGCACGCTCTCAAAGTACTGCTCCGCAAATCGGACCTTTTCCATTCCGCGTATAGTACTCGGGTATTCTTTGCCGTTTAACCGCTATTAATAAGGAGCTAGTGACTCACGATCTTCTTATATCGTCTGGTCGAAAATTTGCGCCAAGCCGTGTATCAGTGTCTGGGAACGAACCTGGTTGCTAGGCGCTCAAGTGGCGTTGCTGTTAGCGCTTGTCGTAACACTGCTGAACGCTGGTAAACAAGAACGCTGTCGCTGTTGTAGACGCTGCCTGGCTGAAACGCTGCCGTAACGCTGCTGTCGTGCTAAGCGCCGGCTTACTAATCTTCCGGTATTGTTCCGGCTGGTAAAGTGGTGTGTAGGAAGTTGAGTTTGATCTGGCGTTGGATTTCTGTAGACGCTCGAGCCTGCTTATGGGAAACCCTAGACCTCGTGCTTAAGCTTATGGTGTTATTGATAAGCCACGCGGTGTGTAGGAGCCAATAGTTTGTCCCATGCCTGCGGCGCTGACTCATTAGGGTAGTGAAACAGTTTTTCCGACCCTAACCCTTGTCTGCAACCGTTTTGCCTATTACATTGATGTGATTACAAAGAGGGCCGTTAAAAGTTATGAAAAGTAAGCAAATGTACAAGAAGGTAGAGACGCGACACGAACGCGACGCGACGCGAGACGATAATGCGACATGTCAAGAAAGAGTGACACGATAACGTCACGATAACGACAGAAACGCGGGGCTCCATACCACACGTTCTTATCAAGACGATCCGATCCTACCGGTGCGCGTTGGATAATATGCCAACAATGCCTTACGTCATTGGCGCGCGCAGTGATGAGGGACAATGCAGTTTGACTTGGTCTGAATGGCGTGGCACGGAAAAATATCTTGCGATAGCGCAGAATGACGTCAACCCCCACACCCCCACGTCTGTAGGTTTATAATACGCGTCGAGTCGTCGTGTCTTTAAAATTTCGCGACGTGTGTACGTGTGTAGTTCGTTTTGATTTCGTGTCTAGTTTGTCGATTTGGTGCATTGAGTGGATCGAGGAGTGGGCCGGAATAACTTGGCCAATCAAGTCAGCGCAAGAGCCCTCATTTTAGGGGTAGCACGTTTCAACGCAAAACACAAGGGTCCCCCGCAGCCAAGGATTGAAGGCAGAAAGCCACACCGAGTCGTCTATCGCGTCTCAGGCCAATCAGTGGGGATGGTTTTACCACGTCATCGCTGATCTGTCGCGGGCGGGATGAATAAATGGTAAATTAGTGTTGCCCCTGGCGTTCGACGCGCGGGCGTTTAGTAGAATTGGTTAGAAGGTTTCTGAGGTTCTATCTCCCACCGGATTATACGTCTATCAACACCCGTAAATCTCATACTAGTAGACCCACTCGAGACAAATGCAGAATATCTCAGCGGGGTTCGGTCAACCACATTGATCTTCATTCTTATGCAAAGGGAACCGAAAGGGCATCTAACCCATGACTCTCAGAGCCAGCTCAACAGACAAGAACGTGCACGCAGAAGCTGGAAGTGCCCTCAGCAGCGTGGGTGTAAGGCCTTTCCAGAAGCCACCAAAGCCCTGTTCTCTGAACGTCTTTGCAAACGCATCTCTCGCGTTTCTGAACTTTGGAGCCTCGAACGAGTCCGACTGAACCTTCGTCTTGATGACATCAAGAGGATAACTGGCCAGCCATAGCGCCTCACCGGCTAATGCTCCGAATAACATCAACTTCCATGCTGGGATCTCATTTCGCGGGCCCTGTGTTCCAACCAGCGCCTCAAACGTTAGGAACCAGACACCATAAGCTTGAGCTTCTCGAGCCAGAGTTATTCCGATACCTCGATACAAACCGGGAAGTCCGTGGCTCTGGAATATTCTCCTCGCGGCATCTTTAGGTCCTTTGTAATTCGCTGACTTTTGCGTTTGAAGAATGATTCGCAATTGCTCCACGGGACTGGTGACAATTGTGTTGGCAACTCCTGCAATTGCACCGGATGCATAGATTTGACTGTAAGTGAGGCCCGTACCTTTGTTTTTCAGCTGAAATTGTCGCTTTGCCTCGTGGAATGCGTAGAATTGAATAGAGACGCAGGCACCAACGCCAACCAGAGGTGCAGCAGTTCCTTTGTAGAAGGCAAGAGGGCCTTCTTTCTTCAGGGTGCCCGTGAACGCTTTGATCACGGAATCATACTGCCCCGTCTGTATTCGAACCTTTATCAGATCAAAGGGCTGCCCAACGAGGACCTGAACAGCTCCACCAAAGAAACCCGCAGCGGTGTCTTTGGCCTTCCGTGATAAACTGGTGTCAACGGACATGTGTGTGCTTAGTATGTTTAGTCATTATGAGTTGTGTGACCATACATATGTAATGGATGGCGTCATTGCACGAAGCGATTGCGGCGCGCCGTTGGGCGTGAGGCGGTCAGCCGCGCGCCGTCAATGCCTTGACATTATTTTTCAGGTTGACCTCATCGCTTGAGGCAAAAAGAACGAGGTCTTGCCCAGATTCGAACTGAGGTTGGCGGAATGTTCGAATTGCTTCAGAATCCGCAGTGATAACCAACTACACTACAAAACCTGTGTCGACCGGAGACGGTCTGGGCCTTTTGGACTGGGAAATCAAGAATTAGGAATGATCCTGTGGGTTTATGCGCGCTCAGCCGTGTCATGTGACGGACTCAACTAAAAGGACGGTCTATATCTTCGATCCAGGAATTGGTCCGGTCTTTGGAATCACCTCGATCTTGCTCTCACCAGTGTTCGACAACTGGGCGAACGAAATCTCTCTATTCTCCAAGTCAAAGGTCATGTATGCACCTCTGATAAACGGCTGGCCCATTATGCTCAATCCATCCCAATCCTCGTTTGACTCTGCTGCCAAAATATACTCGCTGCTATTCCATTGCGTTGGAATTACAAAACTCTTGGCTGGGATAGTAATTGGGTTTCCCCCAAACTCAAACGTGAGGTTCTTGTCTGGAATGCTGTCGAAGGTATAAGCTCCGAATGTTGACCTGGTACCTCCTAGAAGGTGCCCCATTTCTTCAATGACATTCGTCGGCAGCACACATAAAGGTGCGCCAGTGTCGAAGACCGCGTCGTACTCCGTTCCATTGTAGGAGGCCTTGACCTGGAGAAGAGTTTCTGAGGTGACGGGCAGTGTCGTCATCGGACCCGTGAACTTTGCAGTATCCACGCCTCCAAAGACGATAGAGCCATCGTCATCGTCTAGGTGAATTGAGTATGCTTTTCGGTTTATGATTCCGGCTTCAACAAGGGAGTCTGGAACGTTGGCGTAGGATCGGTTGTTTGTAAATTCACCGTTGTCAAAGCCAATACCGAGAATGCCATAGTTGAGCCCGTTCTGAAGCTTGTTGATGCAGCCAAATTCCTGTGTAAAGTCTCCACCAATGTTGACGGTGTCGGAGACAAAATCGCCAGTCCACGTGCCGGCCGCATATGTGTTGTTGAAATCGTGACTCAAAAGCTTATAACTGGACGATTTCTTTGGAGAATAGGAGTGCTTGGACTCTGTAGAGTCAGAATAGACCCACATGTCACTAGACCCCGTGTCTAGGGCCATATCCACCGGCTGTGGTGGCGTTCCAACTTGAATGGTGGTAACGTAGAAATTGCCATCATAGGAAAGAGAAGTTGGCACATCTTCATCTCTTTGAGCCAGTTCAGGAACAGAGCCCTTTCGCACAGGCAGCGCGAGAAATCCACTGGCGCTGTTGGCTGGAGCAGCCAGAGCAGTAGCCAGGCATAGAAGAAGTGAATATTGCATGTTGCTGAATCCCGCGGAACACAGCCGCTTAAATACTGTTTCTCGGCAGAGCCGTAATCCCCATTGGTAATGAAATTGTTTTCACCACGGCGTCGATAGGCACGGCCTCTTGCCGTGTCGCTGTCGGCAGGCCCGGCGCCCCATGGCGGGTCTTCAGAACAGTCACGTGATGCAGTTGTTACAACGGTTCATAATGAATCGTGGCCGGCGTTTCGATTAAAATTAATTGCATCCATATGACGAGGAAACTTCTTCCTGAAAAGTGTGTTCAGCTGTATTGTCGTTCATTTTCGCCGGCTCTCACCTGATTCATAAAACGTCACCTAAATCGCGTGGTAACTTTTTTTTGTGATGGTGACGTACATGGGGATTTGCGTGTTCTACGCGTCGCGCGCGGGTTAGGGTACGCGCTTATCGACAGGGTACGATAAACAACAGATCATAAACAAACACGACACAGAAATGTCATTTTTCCAGAGCTTGTGAGTCCTTTATAACGGGTTAACTAACAAGCAATGCGCGTACGACGCGAACGTTTAAGCCTCGGCCCGTTGCTTCCGGGCAATCGCACATGTTGAGGCAGTATGCCCAAGCCACGCTTGGATCGGGGTCACTTCGACAAGCAGTTAAATTGCCTGATGGCGAGGATTTGAGTGAATGGATCGCTGTTCATGTGGTTGATTTCTTCAACCAGATCAACATGTTGTATGGAACCATCACCGAATTTTGCTCTCCTGAATCCTGTCCTCGGATGACCGCGACTGATGAATATGAATATCTGTGGCAGGACAACAATTCTGTCAAGTACAAACGGCCCACGAAAGTGTCTGCTCCAGTCTATATCGAGTGTCTGATGGAGTGGACGCAGAACTATTTCGATAGCGAGGAGTACTTCCCCACCAAGATTGGAGTCCCTTTCCCCAAGAATGCCCAGAGCGTGTTCAAGACCATCCTGAAGAGACTGTTTCGAGTCTATGCCCACATTTACTGCCATCACTTTGACCAGGTGACAGAGCTCGGTCTGCAGCCACATTTGAACACCAGTCTGAAGCATTTTGTGCTGTTTTCGAACCAATTCGACTTGATTGATCAGAAGGAGTTTGGACCATTGTCAGAATTGATTCAGATTATGCTGGAAGATGATCAGGCTTAGCCAAGCACGCCAAAGCTTAGCGAATCACTAATTCGAGATATTTATTCGACATGGAGCCCGTCAGTAGACAGGTAGTAATTATACCCAATCCTTGTCTTGAAACGTATCATGTAGGTTCCTCAATGAACCCCAGTCCCTCTCTGTCCCCACCTAACACGGGCCGCCAAGCCCGTCGGCTTCACCTAATCAGGCCATCTGTCATTCCCACTAACATGTTATCATTACGGTGGTTATAAGAACGCCAAACCCTCAGCTCTCCAAATCAGATGAAGGCGCGCACTTTTCTTTTCCTGCTTGATCCTCAACAGGTCACGTGCACACAACGGATCTGTATCCCAAGAAAACCCACCTTCGTTTGTCCAGTATGCTTGACACAATTCCCTTCAAGGTACTGGTATCCGGGGTTTTCCTGGTTGCCGTTCTATCGCTGACGTCATTGTACATCTCCATGAACTATGTTCTCTGGCGGGCGACCAAGAAACTGCGAGCTCCGCCAGACAATGACTGGAGGACTTACCTGAACCAAGCTCATGACACCAAGATGACCAAACTTCCTGACTTTGGTAAGCATGAACACTCTATCCGACGACAATTGATCCTGGCCTCGAGGAAACCCTCGGCGCTTACCAACCAGAATGTTCTGAACCTGACTGGAGTCACTGGAAAGGAGCCCTTCTCCTTCAAGTACGCTCAGGGCACTGGAAAGCCAGTTGAGAAGCGAAGAATCTTTGGTTTCCTACACCCCTACGCTAACGCCGGTGGTGGCGGTGAGCGAGTTCTGTGGGCCGCTGTGAAGCAGACTCTGGAGAATGATGTGCTCAATATCGCCGCCATTTATGTTGGTGAAGAAGACACTGAAGATGCTGAACAGACTTTCCTCAAGGTTGAGGCTCGATTCGGAATCACTATGGACACCGACCGAGTTGTCTTCATTTACATTCCTGGTCGAAGCTGGATTGACCCCAAGTCCTGGCCACGATTCACTCTCCTTGGCCAGGCCATTGGTTCCATCTTCCTTGCCTACAACGCTGTTTCCCGACTTGTTCCCGATGTCTTTGTCGACACCACTGGTTTGCCATTCTGCTACGCCATGATTGCCTGGCTGGTTGAGGTGCCTATCTGTGCCTACGTCCACTACCCATACGTGTCTAAGGACATGCTCAACAAGTTGACTTTTGGCTCGCCAAAGTACATCTACTGGAGAACACTCATGTTCCTGTATTCGCTCAGCGGCCGATACGTCAATGTTCCGGTCGCCAACTCCACGTGGACTCACAACCATGTCCAAAGCATCTGGTACAAGGGACCAAAGACCCTCAAACTGACCACAGTGTACCCACCGTGCGCTACTCAGGATTTCACCGAGGAAAGTGTTCTGGAAAAGCACAAGGTGCGAAAGGCCAACATTGTCTACGTGGCTCAGTTCCGACCTGAGAAGCGACACGATCTGGTCCTCAAGGAGTTCTCCAAGTTTGTCAACAACTACAACAAGGACGACGACAAGCCAGCTTCTTCTGAGAAGCCACATCTTGTTCTGATTGGCTCTGTTCGAGGCGAAGAGGACAAGAGCAGGATCTACTCTTTGCGACTTTTGGCCCGAGAGCTCGAGCTCACTGACGACTACGTTACTTTCCTGCTCGATGCTCCTTGGACCACCGTCCAGGAGATCATGCTGAATGCTCACGTGGGTGTCAACGCCATGTGGAACGAACACTTCGGTATGGTTTTGGTTGAGTACATGGCTGCTGGCCTGATTCCAGTCGCACACAACTCTGCCGGACCAAAGCTCGACATTCTGAAGAACGAAGTTGGTTTCCTCTTTGAGAGCGAGGAAGACCCCGACAAGAGGGAAGTCAACCTGACTCTCTCTGAGGCCTTTGCTCTGGCTTTCAGTTTGGACGCTAAAAGCGTCACCACCCAGCGACAAAATGCTTTCAAGCAGGCTCACAAATTCTCTGACGCCAAATTTGCCTCCGAATGGGACGCTCGAGTTAACGCGCTGGTTAAGCTAAACAACATCTACAAAAGGGACAGAAATGTCAAGTTGAGATTCGACTAAATATCCATTAATGTACTTAATAGCAATATAACAAGGACCACATGCAGTACCACGGCCATGGAGTCAATCGCACCCTAATTAAGGAAACTAGCTAGCTCAGGCTAAATCGCGACCCCTGATAATTTCCGACTGATTACCGGTTTAGACACCTTCAGGGCCATCACAACAGCGAGCGCGATTCGGACCAGCTCTATATATACAATCGCGCACGTTAATTCGACAGTGGTATTCAACGTCGATATATATGGTCCATGTAACAATTCGTATATCGATCGCTACTCAGGCCGGTACGTCCACTAAGCCACATACAACTATTTTTTATACTTAGCAAAGCTCAGTACTGTACGCTAACGAGCAATAAGAAATCGCTTAACTTCGCCATACTTTGCAGATTTTTTCCTCCAACGCGAAATAGTTATACTCACATAACGAAAATCGTTCTCCATTCAGAGACACCGTGCTCATATGGACCAAAATTTTAATTGAAAAGGCCATATACATAGAATACATATGCGTGCGCTACACCACTTTAGGCCCGGCCACTAGTGGTTTCTGGCAAGCCGCCGGCAAAGAACAGCTTAGGCTCAGCGTCCACAGCTGCCGTGAGTGGCTTCAGATCATCGGTTCCATAGGAGCCCGTGGCCTTTCGCGACGGCGTGGAGCCACGTCGGTGCGAGGCCACTGAGCTTCGTCGTCGCATCAGAACCTCCTCAGTTGGACCCTCGTCACCAATTCGAGCCACGCTGGCCACCTTGGTGATGTCTTCATCCTTGTGATGCGTCTGCGTTAACCGTCGCTCCAGAGAAACAGGAATGTCTGCATCTACAGGCTTGAACTCAGTATCATCTGGGTAGGTCGAGTTAGTAGTGTGCTCCAGGTCATAAGAAAAGACAGAGTTGTCGTCCTCATCGTCGCCCTTGAAGCTCTGTGTTGGAATGACAAACGCAGCGGCCTCTCGATGAAGCGAGTCAACCACTTCGTGTGGATCGACCGGCGAGGTCTGCAGGTTAACTTCGCTCGGGAATCGCCCTCGGTTGGCGAGTCGTGGTCGGTCTTCATCGTGTTCCTCGTCGTCAACGTGGTCCTCGGTGGCGTCCTCAAATGGCTCTCCGTTGGAAGCGACACCAGAAGTGTCGGACAGGGCCGGAGAAGCAGCACCTGGCTCAATCGTGCTGGTTGGGGTTTGGATAGCCAGAGCGGTGGCCCCTCCAATAACGGCTGGAGCAATCACAGCAGGAGCAGCCTGCTTCTCAGTGACGTGCAGTGGGTCCACAGACTCTTCAATGTGTCTCTTTGGCTCAACGATTTCCGGCTGTTCAACCTTCTTAAAGCTCTTGGCCCGCTCAAGTGGGTTCTTGATAGTAGTCAGGTTGGCCAAATCGTTGTACCACTCCTGGAGCTTAGGCTCGGACTCTGCTCGGAACACCCAGTTGTGGCCCTTGGATCCATTGTTTTTCGTGTTGAGAATAAACTTGTGCGAGCTGGACGAACCGTTCTTATCCTGCTGCAGCTGGCAATCATCCAGGCTCAGTGACATGACCGGGTGTGGGTCCTTCTTTCGGTCAGAGGACTTGAATTCATGCAGGAACGATGGAGTAAGCACGTACCACGCCCGAGAGTACGACTTGAGGTACTTCGATCGTCGTTCCAGGTATCCAGACCTAACGACGGTGGCCAAGAGCGAGTCCTGGTATTGGTACTGAATGTCCTGCACCTTTCGCGGGGTGGTGTGGGGGTCCACAAAGTTGGGGTTGTGGGCCACAAAAGAGTCCCACTCATAGTCTGGCTCTTGGCTCACGAAACCATTCAGAATCTTCTCAGACAGCTGCTCAATCAAGTTCTGACCAGGTACGCCCATCAGCTTGCCAAAGACAGCCAGAGCAGACTGGACTTCCTGCACGACAACCGTCTCCAGCTCTCGGCCGGAGCTTTGCAGGTTCAGAAAAGCCTCCAATAGGTAGTTCTCCTCATTCACTTGCTTGTTGAGCTGTCGCTCCAGGGCCCGCTTAGTGAGGTATGGGTCTTGCTTCGCGTTGAGCAGCGACGGGCTCTTGTTGAGTAGCTCGACGGAATTGACGTAGTTCTGCAGCTCCTTGGCGGTGTGGCCCTGCTCCTTGGCGACGGCGTTCTTGAAGTCACCGTTCAGGCTCTTGATTTCCTTAATCTTGATGAGCAGGTCTTTCCTCAGGTCCTCAAGACGCGGGATAACGTTCTGTTGAAGCTCTTTTTGCGTTCGGGAGGCAGCGGCAGCCTGCACTCTGTGGAAGTGAACCAAGTCCCCTGGAATGTCGCAAACGGACTTGTGGCCAGTCGAAAGAAACATATCAGGCTCAATCAGCTCGGACCCATTGTGACCATCTACCGCAAAGGGGAAAGACACCGCATGGCCTAGTCGCATATTCTGCTTCACGATTTCCGACTGAATGGAGGCGACCTCGCTGAAGTAGTGGTTCAAAGATCGAATAACCTTGCGCCAGGCGTTGAACCGACTAGCTAGAACTTCAGTGGGCTGGCCATTGACTGGTAATATCAGGTTCAATGTGGACCGCGACCCATTGTCTCGCCCGTGGTGGGCGCTAACATGCTGGTGGTTCACTGCTGACATGTTAGATTGAAGCGGATTATGTGACACGCTTATGTCAGCAACTCGTGGGCTAGTTGTGTGCTAAGACAGCAATTCTCTTTAGCAATGCTATGCTTTCGGTATGAGTGTCTGTGTGAAGTGGTGTTAAGGCGGGAGCAATCTTTATATACACGTCCCAACCCCTCCTACGTGCCATCACAAGGCTAGCGTGGGGTCCATGACGTCATCATACATCTCAGCGCCACGTGATTAATCGAGGGTCGTAGTTGGAGGCTTAGCCTTTGTGGACGGGAAGGAAATAACATTACGGACCTCGGAATAACCGGATCATGGCCCACCAGAGCTTATCTGACACCTGTGCCGCCCTTGTCTTGCGCTATTATCGTAAGTCACGTGTGCGCGTAATTGATCCGGCCAGTGTCTAGACCTAATTTTACAAGATCGGAATTACGTAGCAAAGAGGCAATTGAATTTTAGTAGATGTTGATTGGTTAGGATTTTCCGGCGCTGGGCGTAAGCCAGCTGCTGTGTGACGTGCACCGAGAATATGTTGAAAGACGGGTACATAGACATGAATCATCAATTTAACATGCAGTTGTATCATAACTTTGGAACCTTGAGGCTCTTGCTGATCATGGCTGAGCCTGACAGGACAAATAGGAGCGCAGTAGGGTGGAATTCATAACAGGTGCCCTCGAACAGGGTTCCAAAGGGAACGCTCTCCTTGATCAAATTCTGCGACCAGCAGATGGCCATCAGCATAACAAGGAACAGCGTGGTTGGAATTGGTGTACCTTCAAAAAACTTTGATTTTCCCTTGGCGTCCTTTGGAAGGTTTCCAACGGTGACGTTGAATCTAGCAAGTCGGGTGAGTCCACAAAGGACAAAGATAGTCAGCAGCAGAGTATCCACAGTGGTCTGAAGGCCCAAGATGAATGCAATAGAAGCTGGGGCAACGCCGAATGAGACCAGGTCAGCAAGGGAGTCTAGTTCCTGTCCCATGAGAGAAGACTTGTTTCTTAGCCGGGCAACTCGTCCGTCCATAAAGTCGAAAAACAGGCCTAATGGAACCAGATACATGGCCCGAATGATGTATTTGTCGTCATTGGTGATTGCATATCGCAGACTAGAGATAATACTATTGAACCCGCAATAGCCGTTCAGTAGGGTGATAAAATCCGCCATGTGGAGGTTTCGGATCATTGAAAAGTGTCGCTCATCACCAGTGAACTCTCTAATCTCTTGTTCGCCTATGTTAGTTCGTCCAGGCCAATTTTAGGCCCCAGCAACGAGATTTCAGCGCTCTTCTTCCATCACAATGCATGAGAGGGGCAAAATTTGCTTGGCACTGATCGCATTGTTGATCAATGATGCAATCACTTGCAGCATAGCCTCAAGGCGTTTAAAATAGCAGTTTTTCAATGTTTTGTAAACAATGACTGTCGCCGAATACGCCGTTGATGCTGCGTGATGCGCTGAATGGTCCTAGACTTGTAAATAGCCACAACACGATATGCCCTGCGGCGATGTGATCCGTCGGAAAAACACAGGGCGACATGACATTCGCGATTGCGTAGCAATCCGCCCCTGATTACCGCACCGATCATCAAGCGATCGTCAGATCTAAATGCTGAAAGTTGCTCTTAAAGGTCGCAAGTCTCGTGCGGCGAAGTAACGAAGAATGTCTGAATCGTGAACCCAGTATGTTCCTATCGCCTAGGCTGCTGAGGTGCGTATTAAGCAAAGGGTGTCGTCGTCGAGCCTAAAGCTTTGCGTGCACAAAGAGATTCTATGACGCGGAACTCATCGAGTGGCTCCCAAATGTCTTTAGAAGGCGTAGTTCCAAGTTCCTAGTGTTTTGAAAACTATCGCGGCAAGTTTGATCAATTAGACTGAATCGAGGAAATCAACTGCGTCGAGATTGATTCTGAATTTCTGACCTCGAGCTGAGCACATCTTGCAAAGATCTCATTCCTGACACGAACACGTACTCTCAACACTCGGCGCTTAGCCTAAACTCCCACCAAATACTCCGAAACCTCGCTAGCTGGCCAAACTAAACCCTTTGAATCCATTGCAGCCACTTTTGGCTGCTGATGAGTCCACTTTATCTCATACCACCAAACACCACACCTGCGCTCATGAAAATAAGCGCCATACTCACCCGCTTGTGGCGGCGCTGGAGACGGCGAAAACACCGTCCGCCGCGATCTAACCTCAGACTCACCAATTGACGCCATCTCTGTATACTGTATCTGTGTTGAAGCAAGTGGTAATGTGACGAGTGAAAATCAGGCGCACGCAACCTTGTTGAGTGTCATGTGATATGGTATCCTCCCAACTAACCACAGCGGTGGCTCAGGGGGCGGTGCTGACCTCCAAGCAATAATGACGTTTAGCAATAGAGCAAGTCAGCAGGTCGGGCTAACGCTATTTTGGGCGCGCATAATTTGTTTTTTTAAGCTTAGCGTAGCCGGTGGCCAGAATGAGCAAGTCAGCAGAAAATTCTTGGCTAAGGCTAAATTACTGACGATTATGGTGGGCTACCACCTACGCGTGGCTGAGCGCGCGTCGGTGCGCAGCTTCCAATTTTTGCACGATGGACTATGACGACCGTGATGACGAGCTTATAATAATTACTACCATACAGTTATCTTCTTATTTTTTCTTGCTCGTACAAGACGCGGAGAAAAGTAAAGAGGAAGAGCTTAGACGGCTACAGCGTCTGCTTGAATTAGGACCTCGAAGACGCCGACTTTACATTCCCTACATACCGCCCGAGGATCCGGAGACGTATGTGCAACACATGTTCGATGTGGCTGCTAAGAGTACGGAGTGGTGCAAGGCGAACATTCGAATGACAGCTGTCGAACTAGAACGAGTTGCGGACATCATTTTTGCACCCGTAGTTCGCTTTGGAAGACGATGCGTCTGTTCCAATAG
>PPJL03000051.1:0-73262 GCA_003705745.3 Blastobotrys muscicola | reverse complement strand
CCGGCCGCTCCCTTCACCGCAATAAAGTTAGTCTCCTCACCTACTTCAGGTACCTCCTGCATACCAGACAGAACAGCTTCAATTTACTACAGCGCTCAGGCAGACTATTCCAGCAATTTATTGTCGATGCATACGCCACAGTCGATCTCGAGCGCCTAATGTGGTACGCTCACAATCAAGACAAGATCCGCGTCGAAAACTACGCTCAGCTCTCCGAAGACCTCCTGAACTCTCAGTATAGCAGCGCCCCTGGCCTTTCAAAGGCCCGCCGTGTACTGCCGGCCACCTATAACGAGGGAGACAGGTACATGCTCAATCTTTTTCAGGATTCCATGGCTTTGGTCGTTGTGTTTGGGCTTCCATCTCTGTTTATCACCATGACTGCCAACCCAAACTGGGTTGAGATTACCCAAAACCTTTTTGAAGGCCAAAATCACTACGACCGACCGGATTTGGTAACAAAGGTTTTCCACCTGAAGTACAACAGCCTACTGGATGATATCGTCACCCATCAGATCTTCGGCGAATGCATGGCCCGTTGTTGGACCATTGAATACCAAAAGAGGGGACTACCACACGCTCACCTCTTAGTTTGGATAAAAAACGGTACAACAAACTTTAGCACACCAGAAGTTATCGACGATTACATCTCCGCCGAATTACCTGACCCCTCTACCGACCCTGATGGCTCGCTAATGCAAGTAATCTTACAGTGCATGGTCCACGGCCCTTGCGGCGAACAAAACCCAAACTCACCCTGCATGGTCAACGGCAGATGCACGAAGAAATACCCCAAACCCTTCAGCCCTGTAACCGTCGTCGCCAACGGCTACCCAAAGTATAGGCGCCGGCAAGGCCCGACCGCTACTAAAATACAAGGTAACCGTGTAATCACCGTCGACAATTCAATGATTGTACCACACAACCTCCTGTTGTCCAAGCGATACCGCTGCCACATCAACGTCGAAGCGTGCGCCACCGTAAGCGCCATAAAGTACATCCACAAGTACGTATTCAAGGGCGACACTTTAACTGAAGCTGAACTGGTTGTCGACGAGGTATCCTCCCGAATCAATGGACGATATATTGGTGCACATGACGGCTATTACCGGCTGATGTCCTACAAGACTAACGGATGTTATCCACCCATCACCCGCCTCGACGTGCATCTGCCCAACGAGCAATCTGTCTTCCTCCGCGATTCGGCCTCCCTTAATCAGGTGTTAGCCCAGAATCATGAAGACACAACGCTCACTGCATACTTCCGCTTCAATCGCCACAACCCGGGTTCAACCATCAAGTACAGAGATATGCCCTACGACCATGTGTGCACTGGCGGTATTTGGCGCGCTAGAAGAGCCCCAGGACGACAACCTAAGAATAAGCCTAAATCGCAACCCAAGCAGCACGGAATCGGCCGTCTCTACATCCCTCACCCCAGCAGCCGCGAGCTATACGCTTTGTACGTTCTGCTCGAGGAAACAGTAGGTAAACGCAGTTTTGACGACCTTCGTACTGTCGATCAGCAACTATGTCCATCTTTCCACGACGCCTGCATGAGGTTGAATCTCCTCTCTGACGACTACCACTATGTCCTCGGACTGCAACAGTCCAGCGTTTCCGCATCTGCTTCCAAACTTAGAGACTACTTTTCTTGGATTTTACTATTCGGCCCTGCAACAAATCCTCCGGCACTATGGCAGCAATTCGCTGAGAACCTCTGCGACGACCTGCAACATGCCATCGAACGGAATAATCTCACGATCGGGCAAAACGACCCCGAGCGCCATTTGGATTACGGCCTCTTCCTCATTGAGGGCAACCTCAAGCAACACCAAAAGACGTTGGCAGATTTCGACTTGCCTCACGTGAAATACGCTTGGCCTGGCGACAGCGCCGACTCCATTGCACGACAAGAACAACCAACCGATTACAATAAAGAGCGTACGACCGCCGACGACCATTACGCTAACATGAACGGCCCTCAGAAGTCGGCTTATGATACCATCGTCGACGCCGTTCTGCGCAGGGATCCACAAACACTTTACTTCCTACATGGTGCAGCCGGCACCGGCAAGACCTATACTTACACCGCCATATACCATCGCCTAAGGAGCGCCGGAAAAGTGGTTCTCTGCGTGGCATCTTCTGGCATAGCAGCCTTATTGTTACCTCGAGGACGCACTTCGCACTCCTGGTTCAGCATTCCCGTTCCTTGCTTTGAAGATTCCACCTGCAGTGTTACACTTCGCATGGAGGTCGGTAAGTTTCTCAGGAAAGTCGACGTCATCATCTGGGACGAAGTACCTATGCAGCACAAATTTTGCATCCAGGCCGTTGACCGTAGTCTCAGAGATCTAAAAGGCAACGAAACCACTCCTTTCGGCGGCACTTACATCATAATGGGTGGCGATTTCGCTCAAACCTTACCGGTAATCCCAAATGCACTATCAACCGCCGCAACTACAGCCTCAATCAAATCTACACAGCTTTGGCCGCTTTATCATCAACTTCATCTCATTCACAACATGCGCTTACAATCAGCAGACTTCGATAACATCCGCTTTGTTAAGTTGCTTGAGGACATCAGCCGAAATCCCGACTTCTTCAATGACATAACCCTGCCAGACTACATCCACCAACCACCCACCATCGAGGCTCTTCTAGACGCAACCTACCCCTCCGACGACATGCAAGATCCCAATCGTCGTGCAGAAATCTTGACCAACCGGGCCATCTTGACCATGAGGAATTCCGACCTTATCGACATCAACGATCAAATGCTCGACCGCATGGCTACACCCAACGATCCCACGCCCATTGAGATCAGGTCCTACGATACGGCTTCCAATCCTGCTTTGAGCCGACAC
Source organism: Blastobotrys muscicola (assembly GCA_003705745.3). NCBI lineage: Eukaryota > Fungi > Ascomycota > Dipodascomycetes > Dipodascales > Trichomonascaceae > Blastobotrys > Blastobotrys muscicola. Next base: position 70,392 of record PPJL03000051.1, on the reverse strand, counting down.
CTCCTAAGCACCATAAATCCAACTCCTTTGCCGCCTTCAACTTTGAGATTACGAATCGGCGCACCCATCATGCTCCTGCGCAACATCTCTACAAAGAAGGGCCTCTGCAACGGCACACGCCTCATCGTCTTGGACATTAAAAGCGAAGTCTTGGTCGCAAAAAACGTCACTCCAGGCTACCGTGGCGACATCGTTTACCTCCCAAAAATCTCTCTCAACCACTCCGAAAATCTAGGCTTCGTGCTCACTCGCCACCAATTCCCCGTCAAACTATGCTTTGCCATCACCGTTAACAAATCTCAGGGCCAATCCTTGGAGAAGGTCGGCGTCGACCTCCGCTACCCAGCTTTTGCACACGGTCAACTGTACGTCGCTTTGTCCAGGGTCAGAAATGTCCACAACCTATCCGTCCTAAACCCCGAAGGTACCAACACTGTCCGTAATGTCGTGTACCCACAGGTTCTGTAAGAAACATAACTGTATTTTTAAGGTTCTCATAATCATAATTGTTAGGAAGCCGCGCTGACCATATATCCTCCACACAACAAACAATAGCAAACACGCAACACCGCGCACCACACTTAACACACAACAAAACGAAAACAATAGCAAACACGCAACACTGCGCACCACCACTTAAAGCACACAACAAAACCAAAACAATACCAAACACCGAACACTGCGCGCCACCCACCTTACCCACTACGTGGCCAAGTCGTTACGCGCCGAGCAAAGCGAGGCTCTATTTACCTAGTTTTAAAATAAACAATGATGTAACCCAGGCTAATCTTATAACCGCGCTGATTGCATCTGTGATTACATGCACGCACTGGGTTACAGGGCATACTGTAGACTGGGGCTGAAAATTCTGCTCATGCGCCGGCTTTTTCGCCTCCAAATCCCTCTTACATTGTACATTAATACCTCACATGTACGTTACAGTGTAAGCTGCGTTCACCAGTACGCTAAGCTTGGCCAGAGCAAGGAGCAACTGCTCGAAAGAGCTTTTGCGGACTGACTCTGAGTCAGTCGGTGAATTCCGGGTGGGTGACATGCCGCGCTATCCGTCTGGACCTTACTAAATTTGTCCGTGTGACCCCGTCACGAGCCCCCACCACGTAGAGTCATTACGCACGATAGCCGATATGGACAAGGTCCGATCCGGGGTCATTTCGGTGTCCTGTTGGCGAGTTGCGTGGTCCGAGGTTGGTTCGATTTCGGTTAATTAGAGCAAGATGAGATGACGGTGATGAGTAGAGGTGACGTCAGCAATATCCTTTGAAGTAAATAGAGAGGCGAGAGTCAAGGAATTGGCTGGCTTCTTTTCAAGCTGTGAGCCCTGAGGCTGAGGGTGAAACAGAAGGTCTAACGTGTCTCCTAACCTTCTACTATGATCGAAGCACTTTTTCTGCATGGTCAGCTCACTGTAATTTGTCGTCATAGCGATTTGGAGCATTTGGGGAGAATAAGGTAACTCCGAAGCCTTTCGGATTGTCGACGTGAACGTTGTCCAGGTGAAGAATTCATGACCATTGCATAGACCTGGTTTTCTACATGAACAAGTGAATCGCGATCCAGCTTACCACTGATATCAATGCCTGGCGAGTCCCATTTCATCAGAACGCGGGCGGACCGGTGCCGATGCGGCGATGCGAGATATGTGCGAGATTAAAACACCTGCTAGATCACCTATTGGAATCTTGGCGCGGGTCGATCGGCGTTAATTTAGCCACCGCACAAATCTTCAAGCGAAGCTCACGTGCCTGAATAGCGCACAGCTGTAGTCATCCGACTGAGACAAGATTGTGCAGTGACGCTCAGGGCAGCCGTTTGAGACCTGCACGATAGCGGCTGGGCTGTCTCGCGGCTGGGCTGTCTCGTTTGTAGGCTATCTGGCTATGTTAGGCTTGAGTATCCGTGAGCAAACGAATGGTACTCACTCGTCATTGGGCTCCGACACCCGTTGCTTTGCCATAATTCAGCTTCAACTTGGCTCCATCACCAATACATGATTCCAGCAGTATACCCAGCTTTTCCATGACGACACCAAGTAAGAACCTCGAAGTTCGAGATAAATACTGATGGCTCTCCATATGTGCCTCGTTCAAACGCCGGCCGAACTCCCTTGCCGCACATCGGGAAGGAACTCGAAATCCGGGTGGATCTCGGATGAAGCCTGGTCCTGAAAATCTAAAACGGCACGATCGCTTGGGCGCCAATGCCTTCTATTTCTGTGTCACGATTTGAACGCCAGAATCACGCACCTCAACATCGCGGCCAATCAGCTAGTCAGACTAGTGCTTTGATGCCTTCATCTGGGGACTATCTGGCCCGCCGGTGCCTTAATCAGAACGAAACCTTACACCTCGCCGCAGCCGTTACCTCCATCATTCTTGCCGTTGTTATCAACAGCTGCAAGAACATTAGAGACGCTCGACGCGTTTAAGCAGCAGCCGGCTCAGTAAGCTTGGAACGTCATCAACCAGGCTCACGACGATTTCCGGACTGATTATATTCAAAGAATATAATCTCTGATGCTGACAGCCTGGTTCTATTACTTACATTGACTATTTCTAACGGCAGCTCCACGTCAATGTCATGTTGCACACCGTTAAAGGATTCATAAAGCTGTGGGAGCCGATTAAAGCCACAGCGAGGGCTGGGAGGCTTCCTACGACATCGACCTGACCAGGTCTGAAAAGGGCTGAACTAATCGTCCCACAATCAAATATGACATACCTTATCCTCAAAACTGTGATCGTTGTTGTATGAGCACGGTAACTTAGCCCCTACCCAGCTCACCGGCCACTATGATCTCCATAACAAAAATACGTACTGAGCCACTCAAGACTACCGTGGGGTCAGGTGGTGGTGCGCGCTGGGACTTTTTCACCAGACTGGACAGGTGAAATTTTCGACGCACACAATGAACGTCCTGAGGACAATCCGAGAAACCGCCAAGGCAGTGCAATGCCGAAGCTACTCCATCATGGGCTCTTTGGCTCCAATGCCCAACTCCACCAAGCAGGGCCACCGACTTGGTCGAGGTCCAGGTTCCGGTCGAGGTAAGACGGCTGGTCGAGGTCAGAAGGGTCAGAAGGCCCGAGGGTCAGTCAAGCCTTGGTTCGAGGGTGGTCAGACGCCCATTTACAAGCTGTTCCCCAAATTCGGTTTCAACTCGCAAATAGATCAGCCACAGTACATCAACCTGGATAGGCTACAACAGCTCATTGACAAAAAGAAATTGGATCCATCAAAGCCAATCACTATGCACGAGCTCTACAAGACTGGTAAGTTTGGCAACATGAAAACTGGCGTCAAGATTCTGGCTGGCAAGTACCCTAATGCCTTCACCGCCAAAATCGACATTTCCGCTACCCGAGCATCGCAGACCGCTATCGAGCGAATCAAAGAACTCGGTGGCACATTCACTGCACAGTACTACACCAGATCTAGTCTACGTGTGCTCACGAGACCGGAAGCTACCCTGGCTAAGTACGCTCGAATCCCAATCAGACCAACACCAGTCTCCAGAAAGCATATCGAGTTTTACCGGAACCCAGAAAACGAGGGCTACATGGTGGATGCGCCAAACCCACCAACTATCAAGCCAAAGTTCGTCAAGCAGGTCAAGCAGTCGCCTTTGCTGGCCAAGCTCAAAGAGCTGGAGGCTCAGAATGCTACTTCGGAGCTGGGCTCGGCCAAGGGCTTTTTGGACAGTTCTTCTCCTGCTCAGGAGAAGCATTAGCATGGTATAACTAATGTTGTAAATAGATACATATTTTGAACGGCGCGATCGATGCGGAAAATGGAAACGTAGTTTGGCTGTAATTTAAGACGATTGTTCTCTTCTTGCTCAAATAAATATGTACATAGCATCCACATCGTTTTGGGTGCTACGTTCTGAACGCTCTACCAACCCGCGAAGGAACTTCCAGTTAACGAAGTAACTTTCCTCTTCTTTCCCTCACTCTCGAAGCTCTCAGAAACACGCTTGGAGGGCTGTTTCAAGTACTTTCCAACACTGCCTGCGCCCGCCTCGGCCTTCTTCAACCATGGACTATCGTCTTCGGGTTCCTTCACTTCTTCTGTCTTCTCCTGTCCCATACTCTCAAAAGGATCAATATTTATAGTCACTTTGATCATCTTGATTTCTCTCAGAGGCACATCTCCAGAGTCAACAGGAGTAGCCTCTAGCTTGTCCAACACATCCAGACCGGCGACAACCTTACCAAAGACGGTGTGTTTACCATTCAAATGCGGCGTTGGCTTGTATGTGATGAAAAACTGTGAAGTGTTTGTGTTCTTGCCTTTGTTTGCCATCGAGACTACTCCTCGATCTTCGTGTTTCATCGGGGTGTTGACCTCGTCCTCAAATGGTCTTCCCCCGGAAAACGCACTCTTTCCGCCTCGTCCAGTGCCTGTGGGATCACCAGTCTGGATCATAAAGTTCTTGATGTTTCTGTGAAACTTTACACCGTCGTAGTAGCCCTGTTGGGCTAGCTTCACAAAGTTATACACAGCTTTCGGCGAGTACCGCGGAAGTAGCTCCAGTTTGACGTTTCCTAGACTCGTCTCAATCGTAGCATATCCTGGCTCCATGAACTTATTAGGCTTGAGTTGAGTCTCTATCGCCACTTCCTTGTACTGTGCCTTTGTGGACGGTGCAACAGCAGTAGAGGTGACAGATGAGGCCATGTGGTGTGTCGTCAGGTTGCTCGTCTTTTCGCTCGACTTCTCCACTGCGATTTTCTGGGTCAGAACCGTCTTCTCCTTCTCTTTACGTATACCAGCACCGCCAATCAGAGTGAGAATGTCGCTCTTCTTGAACTCCTCGTCAGACACCAGATCGCGCCAAAACTTCTGCTTCATATTGTGTTCTTTGATAGTGTCATAGAAGTAGACTCGCCCGCTTGGTACAATTACCACCGCTTGACTAAACCGCTGAAATTCCTTTAGTGTGACTGGATCCACGTATCTGTCCTCACTGTTCACGGCGATGTTCAACTTGATCAAGTCCTTACTGTCCAAAGGCTCTCCAGTAACTGGATTCTTGCCATGTTTTCGAACATAGGGCAAAACATTTCTCAAGTCAAACACATGACCTTGATGATCCGCCATTCCGCAATCCTTCTGTATGGGCTGCTGACTTATACCACACGTCCAGAACGGTAGTTGTGACGCGGCCTGGATCCGAGCGCTGTCTATCGAAGCGCTAGCTTTTCCGCCTGTAGCACCGTATCCATCACTGCTCCATTCGGAGTGCGTTATATATAACTTGTCCGTTCCTTTGCCCATCGACGCTGTTTGGATGAGAGGTGAAGTAAAGATGAAGCCGCAAATGAGTGCGGCTGAACTACTTGCGTGTTGTGTTTCCCAGTTCCCTAAGCTAATAAAGTCTAACTAAGCTCCTTTTTGGGCAAAGCCATGAGACTAAACATGTCGTTCGTTTCCGTTGGATCTGTGAGCCAGTCTGAGAATACTCCGGCCGTAAAGGATGGCTCAACTTCTTGCTTTACTTGGAGTTCCTGCTTCAGATAAGGCTCCTGCTTGACGTGAGGTTCGGCTAACCCAACGGTCGTAAACTAGATGTGAATACAGTGCACGAGTATAACGATAGCAATCCGTTGATGTGATAGTAAGATAGTTAGTTAGCACCTAGTCAGTCCGCGTCCATACATACCACCTTGTAGACTGCTTGTAAGCGACACTATGCAACCTCGTAAAAGCTTGTGATAGATTCTACGCTGGTCAAGTCCCGCTTCTGTCTCCAACATTTAGCAGTGAGCGATGACGCACGCTAGGTTGCGCTTCTGGTATGAGCTGAATCAGAACCGCTTTAATCACACTAGTACAACACTCAAATATGGCGCTGCACCTAGAAAGTGTAAGATGAAAAGTGTGCGAAACAAGGACGGCTCACTATTCAGATCAAGCCTTGAGGTTAGGTCAAAGGTGCAGCCAAAGGTCTCTTCAACCGCCTACCTTGACAAATTGCCCTCCAACACCGATATACTTACTGCCCATGCGGCTGTCATGTGTGCCCACCGGACCGCTATTTGCACATGAAACACATTTTCGGTCTGAGTCCCATTTAGGTAATGACCCCTGTCATTGGCAACATCCCTGTCCAAGTGATGCATCTTGCATAGAACGGGATGAGGCCGTTTCAAGGTGGGATAACACTACGATGAGGTCTGTGAGCAAAAGATAGACACCAATTATAAAGCTATACACATTTAGATAGTCTGGTGAGGTATCAGTATATGGTTGAATAGATACAGGGTGAAGAATTTGTGGTCTCCCCATAGAAAATTGAGCTACTCGCTCAAAGTAACATGCTGCTGGTCCGCAACTGTCTGCTCCAACTTTTGCCAGCAATCGAGCCGAGCCTGCTTGCGAGTTTGGTTTGATTCTTTGCTCTGTCGGTAGAGGACGGCGCACTGGTCGTAGAAAACGGGATTAGCCTCCATGAAGAGCTTAGTAGCGTTGAAGATCATGCCGTGAATGTTACGGTTCCAGTGAGCAGACGAGTTTTCGTGCAAGGCCGAAAAGATTATCGGCAGGATCGTGTCCAGATTTTCTGTCACCAGTGTGCAAAAGTATTCGTGAGTCCAGTAGTACAGAACACGCTCAGCCACCTGGAAATGCGGCGAGGAGATACACTTGGCCAGCTGAATAAATAGAGGCACCTGAATTCTCACGAATTCGTTTGGCTCAACAATTTCGAAAATCTCCTCAATTTCCACCAGGAAAAGCACCTCTTTAGGACTGCTGACCTTAGGCCAATATTTCAAGAGTCCGAGAATGACCTCTTCAGTCAGCGTGGGGTCCTTTTCTAGAAACTGAACGACACAATACGCGAGCTGAGAGTGGTATAAACTCAATGCACGAGGCTTGTGTAGTGGCAGCAGTACCCGACTGAGGAAGATCTTGTGTTCTTCCTTCAATGGAAGAGCGAAACCGTTGATGATTGATCCCAAAATTTCCAGCAGTTCCGCAATACCGTTAAATCGTTCTGTTTCGTAAACAAATTGGAAGAAGACGTTGTTGATAGACCGTCGAATGAATGGTCGCAGGTTCAAAAACTTGCCGTAGATTCGGTGTAAGGTAGTCTTGAGGCAATCCCGTTCTCGCGGATCCTCGGAATCAAACAGCTCTAGCAAGTTGGACACAAAGGTCTGGTCAATGTATTGTTTGGCAATGTTGTGGTTGAAGTCATTGGACTCAATAAATCGAAGGAAGAAGTCATATACGACTTCCATATGTGGCCAGGATACCTCACAGACAGGTTCATCCTCATCAGGGTCGAAAATGTCACCAACTGGGTTAACTGGTGGCGGAATAGGTCGGAAGAGATTTCGCGAGAACATTTCCACGACGCTGGCGTACATCGAGTCGGTAATGTGGAAATGTGTTGAGGAGATAAACTCAAGCAACTCGGCAAGGGCTATTCTCTTAATTTCTTTGCCGTGAATGTCTGCGGAGGGGTCTGAAAAGTCAAAAATCACCTTGCACTGATCAACCTTTTGCAGGAAGAGGTCACCAATGTCCTCGGATGGCACTTCATTGAAGGCGGGCAGTCGCTGCAGTTCTCTCTTTTCAGAGATTTCAAATCTGGAAGAATTGTGTCGCTTGGGGACTCGAATGCCGTCCAAATTTCCAAGTCGCTCGAACGACAGCCTACCGCTCTGGTTCTGTTGGGTTTGCGCCTGCGCACCGGGCTTCAATAGCTCCAAGTCACTGGGCATGGTCTCCGTCGAGCCAGGCGGCGGGATGTGTTGCGGACTAGGATTAATGATTAGTGAAGGAGTAAGGTGTCTCTGATGGTGGGGTGCTTCTTCTTCTTGACTCACCCGTGGCGAAGGGGCCACGTTTGGAATGTTGGAGGATGAGCTCGACGGGGATAGTGAGTTTACGACCTTGGCCTCGTCCTTTTTGTTTTGCCGTAGTTGCTCCACACTGTTGGATTTCTGGACTTTTTCGTCGCGCTTGCGCCCGGTTTTGGACTCGTGGCTTTTTGAGCGGCCCAGCTATGTTAGCACTCTCCGACGCACAAGCGAACTGCGAGCGTAGTGAGTCTATGCCCGTTGGAAATGAGAAGAATGAACCACTAAAGAGCCAAAAGCAAATGAGTCTGGTCAGGCGTGTAGGATCTCCGCATCATCCAATGACAACCCTGCCAATACTAGAGTCTGCTGAACAATCCAACACTAATCTCGTAATTCAACACCGAATCGCGTTTTCGAATGTCAAATTTTGTGATTTCGTGTCGTGATATCGCTAAGCCTCCACACTCGCTTCAGACATCCACATCTCCATTTAGACCCACTGCCTCCCTTATAAATAGCCTCACTGGCATTCCTCACTAGCATCCACTCTCTAAAACCATTGAACTCTCTTGTCGTTGCCCATCGCTGTCGCCTACAGCCCAGGCTGTAAAAACGGACTAGTGGTACTCACCCGCTTAGTCCACCCTTTCATCATCTTAACTCAAAGTCAACTCCACAACCAGGCGGTATAAAACCTTCAGCAGTCGTCGAAGCCAGCGACGTAGAATAAATGTATCCAAAAAGGCCCGAGAATTCTCAGCGTTTATCTATAAATATCGCGACTCCTTAATGGCGTTTGGTGGTGTGGTTGGGAACTTTGACAACACAATGGTAGGCGCGCGCGCCAGCAACCCAGGGCAAGGGCAACACTCCAATGAGGAATGTGGGGCCAGGGCAGACTTCGTAGGAATGTGGTCACGGCTTTACGCTGTAGTGGACTATACGTAATTAACTAGAGAATAGCTCATTTGTACCTCCCACAGCTATACGATAATGCAGAAGAGGCTTGTCACGGCCCCTCTCCTGTGTAGCTTAGGTTTCATAACACCACCTGATCGACTCCTGTCTACCCCCATCCGTTAAACTTGCAACCCCGCTTACAGGTGTCACAATCCATCGTAGTCATCGCCTTGGCTAAACTTATATCGTATACGTCGGCTCATGCAGGTACGCCATCCGAGATCTTCCGCAAAGGGTAGTGCGAACCGGCCAATAGTCGTCGATTCCTCACTACTGTGTTTGTGTTTCAATCCATTGTCTAAACTACATCGTATATCATCAATTCTTCATCTAATCTTTTCTAGAAGCCTCAGCCTCTACCCTCTCTAATCCTTGTTCTCGGTTTTGTCAGAGTTGCCTCGATTATTCGGCAACTTGCTCGACAGGCTCAGTCTCATGCATGGTATTGGCTGGGGCGGCATTCACATGTTCCTCCACCTGGTTCTGGTTGTTGACAGTAGCCGTCAGCTCAGCCAGTCGCTTCAAGTGGGGGACCTGTAACCAACCCGGAATGTATGACTCTATTCGCTTCAGCACACGTGGCTCCATGATCTCGAAAGGACCGCTGTCCTCCAGTGGGATAGCCTCTAGCAGCAACGTGTTGTTGTTGTCGTTCTTGACTCGGGCTGCAACGGCGTTGAGAATCTCACTGCTGATTGGTGGCTCGTAATCAGCGACAGAGTACTGGTTGATGAGCTTCTGCACCTGGGCGGGCGTCAGCGTCCAGCAAATGTCGTAGATAATGTCAATGTCCTCCAGAGTGCCCTTCTTAAGCTGTAGCAGCTTCACGGACTGCATGATGTGTTCTAGTCGCAGCACACCCTCGGCAATGTCGTGAGCCTTGCACCACTCCTCGATTCGAGTGATGTTGTAGTTGATCTGCAGACCTCGCTTCCATGACAGGAAGTTTCGTCGCATGAGCAGGTCGTTGAAGGCCTTGACACCAACCAGCTTCAGCAGCTCCATGATGGGCTGCTTGATGAACTCTGGCTCCAGGTAGTAAGACTCCATGGCCTTGTGCAGCTTGTTGAACAGACTCAGGAAGTCGTCCATAGTGGCCGCGTTGGCGCCAGTGTTGAACATCTTTGACAGGAATCGAGTGTTCTCAGCAGTGATGAAACCTGGCAGGGACTGTGACATGACGATGGCTGGCACAATCATCTTGTCCAGCACCTTCTTGATCTCCTTCATCCAAGTGTGGTAAATGTTGAATTCCAAGTTTTCCAGGTCCTGCTTGACGATGCTGACCAGTCGACCGTACTCCTGGAACTCAAACTCGCCCATCTCATCCAACAAGGCCTCGTTTCGGACAATGTTGGCCTCTGCAAGGCAGATGAAGGACAAGATCTCGTGCACGTTGGAAATCCAGAAGGCACCTGGATACATGATATCCTCGCCGGTGAACTTGATGATGCAGTCCTGGATGGCCTGCATGACCTGGCCCAGGAACCTCTCGCTCTCCTTCACGAAACCCAATCGCCACATCTCGGAAGTGATCAAGTTAATGATGTTGGCTGGGAACAGAATCTCCTTCATGGTGATTCGCTCGGTGCTCGATGGGATTGGAATCTTGAGGTTATGAATCAAGCCCTGGATAACCTCGCTGTACAGAACCTTGTCGTCCTCCAGTAGTCGCTCAATCTCGCCGTTCAAACCCAGAGAATCGATGGAGATCTCAGTGCTAGAGCTGTACTGTCGTCGGTGCAGGTGCTCGGCTGGAGTAGAGCTGTTGGGGATGGCAATGGAAGCCGGTCGTGGGCTATAGCCAGCCATGTCCTTGGTGAACTGGCCATTGGCGAAGGTAGCGTTGGTGAGACTTCGTCGCTTGGGGTTTCGCTTCTTGGCAGTGGTAGAGGTACCGTTCATGCCCAGGCTTCGCAGTGGGGTAACACTTGGAGCCATGGCAGCAGCAGTAGACTGCAATCGAGCGGCGTTCTCCAAGTCCTCTCGCAGTTGATTGATGGTCTCGGTCAGGTTGATGTGGTTCTCTTCGTACTCCTTGATGGTTCGAGCAGCCTCGTTGACGGTCTTGTCCTTGGAGATGAGTTCTTCCTTGACTCGCTCGTTCTCCTCTCGCAGGGCAGTCAGTTTCTTGATAGTCTGGTCGTACTCCTTCTGGACAGAGGTTAAGCTATCCTGAACAGCGCCCAGCTCCTTAACATGGCCAGCCTTGGCTTCTTCGGCTTCCTGAAGCAGTTCTGCGAATCGCTCTTCGGACTCCGTGTGCCTCTTCTGCCAGTTGGTGATCTGGTTCTGAAGCTGATCGATGTTGGTCTTGAGCTTCTTGTTTTCGTCTCGTTTGGTAGCCAGGAATTGAGTGAGCTCGACGACCTTGTTTTCCAGCTGGTACTGCACTTCCTTGTAGTGGTTGACCGACTTGGCTTCAACTCGCAGTCGCTTGAGCTCCTTCTTGGCCTGTCGTCGTCGGACCAAACTCTGTACAATGACAACCTTTCGCATCTTAGCAGCGTACTGCTTTCGAGCAGCGTATCCTCTCCATCGGTTCTGGATGACAATGGCAGCAGAGGTGTATCGCTTCTCCAAAATGGTCTTTCGAACAACGTAACCTCGGATGAATCGCTGCGCTTCCACAATGCTTGTTCGGATGGCGTTGTATTGTGTTCGCTGGTAATATCCTCGCCACTTGGTCTGGATGACGATAGCGGCCTTTTCCTCTCGAAGTCGCTGGACCTGGGATCGCTGGATGTGGCCTCGGAACAGAGCCTGCGAAGCAATGATAGACTCCCGAATGAGCTCGTACTTCTTTCGGTAATGAATCATTCGCAGGTTCTTCTGAATGATGATGGCACACTTGTTCAGTCGGTCACCTCGCAGGTTTTCCAGGTAAGCCAACATACCGGCTCGGAAGAAGATCTTGGTCTTACCCATCTGGTACTTGCCGGGCTGAGTGATGCTCTTGGTCAGGATGATGTCACATAGTGGCTTCACACCACCAGTGGTGGCCCACTGGTCGGATGGAACCAACATGTAGTATCGAGATGCGAACTCTTCATACGTCCATCGTGTAGGGAAACCATCACAAGAGATTCGAATAGTTTCCAACACACCACAAGCTCGCAACTGCGACAAGACCATTGGTCCATTAAACTGCCAGGCAGCCTTGTCATCGTTAGGCTTAATGCATCGAATATAATGGGCGTTGGTGGAGTTGATGGTGGCCATAAGCTCAATGAGCGAGCCCTTGAAGATACTACCCAGCGTTGGCTTTCGCACAACCGCTCGAACACCAGGCTTGGTTGGCTGTGGATTGGAGTCGACCTTGGCCAATTCGAGAACGTCCTTCAGGAAAACGTTAGAGGAAGCGTTCAAGACCTCAACCAGCTCATCAGGAACCGTGTCTCTGTTCTTCTCAATGAAACCTTCGACCTCGTAGGCAACCTCCATGGCATAATGGTTGACAATGAAGGAGCTGGTACCAAATCGTGGCTTCTTAAAGAACTTGGCGTACTGTGGCTTGTCAAAGTTCTGGTACAGCTTGCCAATCCAGGACTCGTCGGAACCGGCTGGCAGCCGAGATTCTTCGTCAAGCAGCGATAAGATGCCCATCTTGGCCTCAATAAGAGTGATACAAGGCTGGTTGTCACTGAAATCGATGAACGTCCATTCAATCTCTTCTTTGATGTACTCGTCCTGCTCGAGCTTGAACACGTGCTGGTTGAACTCCTGCTGCAGCTTCTCGTTGGCATAGTTGATACAGAACTGCTCGAAAGAGTTGACCTTGAAATGCTCGAAACCATAAATATCCAAAACACCAATGAACGAGTGGACCTTGGACTGGACCTCCTGGGCACAGAGGCCACGGTTGATGAGGTTCACGAGCCAGTCGAACAGCAGAGAGTACACGTACTTGGCCACAGAGTCTCGAACGACGAGAGCCTGCTTGTGGTTCAAGTTGGAGATAATCTTTTCCGATCGCGTCGTGATTTGCTTCTTGACGATCCACTTTGCGAACTCAGCAGCGTCGATGCCCAGCAGCTCAGAAGCAGTGAGCAGCGAAGGCTCATCAGAGTTCAGAACAGCGTTGGCTCGAGTAGGCTGGATGACAATGTTACCAATATGGAGCAAAGCCGCCAGGACCTTGAAGATATTTCGCTGAACGTCGCTGTTGACACCGATGATAGTCAGAGCCTCCTTGGTAGCAGCAAACTCCTGCGCATCGTCGACATTGTTGATCAGTGGATCACCACCTTGGTTTAGATAGTCGAACTCCATCACTGGTCGCAGCTTGAAGGCTTCTCGTTCCTCATCCGTGGCTCCACAACAGAGCTGGTAGAAGATGTGGTAGTTTCGCTCAGTAGAGGGCTGGAAAACCAATCGCGATCGCTCCAACAGATACGTTCGAATCTTGGCACCAATAATGTTGACCTGCTTGTCGAAGAGAATCTCGAGGTATTTACCGAATCGCGACGAATTGTCATTTCGCGTAGTCTTTGCGTTACCGAAGGCTTCCATGATTGGGTTAGTAGCCAGAATCTGCTCCTCAGTCTCGGACAGGGCATCGATAGAGTGGCCGTTGACGATCTTTCGAGGGTGGTCAGGGTCTTCAACGGTAGCAAAGTATCGCATAATGTACTTGGCAGAGACAGTTTTACCTGCACCGGACTCTCCAGAGACGACAATCGTCTGATTCATGTTGTCTCGAAGCATACACCTATGTTAGTTTTGACCGCTTCGACCACCTTCAAGCGAAGCCACGTCAAGCGAGGGGTCGGCAAGAAAATATGTCATGCATATTGCTTCTAGCCTTTCACTTCCAGTGTCTCCCCTGAAATTCTACCTGCACTATCATTGCAATTCAGTGCCAGCAGATACCTTTCGACTTGGTCTTCCCCTGCACTCCATGCTGGGACTTACCTGTAAGCATCTTCGGCAATGGCGAACAAATGCGGTTCCAATTCACCTCTCCTTCGCCCTGAGTAGGCCTGGATGATATCGGGCGTGTATAAGTTATCCACCTTCTGGAACGGGTTCGTGGCAATCAGGACGATACCACTGTAGGTATAAATGTTGAGCTGGCCATATCGCATTCGAATGGCATGGAGAACGGCCGGTTCGTTCAGGTACGACAAACTCGTCAGATCCTCAGTCGACTCCAAGATCGGGGGGTTTCGCAGCGGCGGAAGTTTGTCGCTGTTGGCCTCTATATCGGCGATTGTCGTTTTTATAGTTGATTCCTGCGTTAGTATTCAGCGCTTCGCACACGACATATCATGCCGTAGTTTCCCGTCATGAACTTAGCCTTGTACTGGCTTGATTGGGCAAAATACTCACTGTACCATTCTCCAACTTGAGAACCAACACCACGTTCGCATCATCAACATTCTTAGCCGTGACCTCGGCTCCAACCCATCCCTCGACATCGTCCTGCACCCAGCAGCGTCTATGTTAGATCTCCCTATCCTAGCTCATGAGAAACACTCACGTCCCGAGCTCGTATGCTGAAACCATCGTGCTAGCCTAGCTATCAGCCCGCTTATATCGCTGTGCGTGCTGTGTTGTGTGGTTTGCTGAAAATGAGGAGCTTGGAGGCTTTTTTGTACACGTTCACTGGTTCTTAGCGCGCCGGGGGGTTCGCGCCCCCCGGCCACCTGGCAGGCCCACCAGAGTAGCGGGTAAGGGCCGTGTCTCCATAGTGTCAGGCGGAGTCGGTTACAGTTAAGTATAATTCTGTCTCTACTAATCTATTCTACTGGCTGGAGCTGCACTGTTGATCGGCTGTCACCACCGACACACGGTGTCAACTTTAAACCAGGGGAATCAATCAAAGTCACGTGTGGCCACAAATTCCTTGGGGGAATTCTGGCGCGTAGCGTGGCTGACTAGCTTATATCACACACGACTGGTCAGGTGTTGACGAAATGATAATAGCTTATTATAAACTCACTCGTTAGACTACAGTGGGCTTAAAATAGATAAGCTTAGATAGGTGAGTGATTTTGTCCAAATGCGTGATATTATCACAAGATGTACGTTCTGATTCGACCCTTTCAGATCACACTGTATATTCCCGGTTATAGCGTTGCTTATTAGTGAATGGATGGATGTATCATTTATTCGTATGCTAGTGAAATTACTCCGTCTGTCGGGCAAAGTCCAGTCCTCGGGCCTTTCGGGCTTCTAGCAGAGCGCCGAGTCGTCGCTCTCTGAACTCTCGCTGGTGTTGTCGAACGTTCTCAAAGACGAGTCCGAGGCCGATGAAAGCTACGGCCGAGACAGCGTAGCCGAATGGTCGGAATCGAGTCTGGCCCTGGATTCCTCGTGCGACATGGTGGACGCCGGTGCCTTGGTTAGATCAATTCGTGAAATTGCGCAGGAGGTAGTGATGATGTCGATAAGGTCAACTAACTCTCTGTACCCAGTCTTAACTGTTGATGGTTCTTGATATGCATGTACTTTACACGCAAACCACATGACATCTCGTCCGCTTCCTCGCGATACTCAGCATACAACGAGTAACCAAAGCCTCCACCGATATTTCACCATGTTTACTCACCGACAAGAGCCCACACCGTCAAATCTCCGTACAATCCCATGATGGTATGAATATTTTGCAATTGGCCTGTTGCGATTGGTTGGGATCAAAAGTGGTGCGGTGGGTGACCTCTAAGTAGGAGGTGAACACCGACAGAATAACTCTGCGACACTATAGGAAGTTGCTTTCAATGGAATCGATTTCGATTTCTTGGATTTCAACTTCCACTTATCAACACTGAAATAGAATCTCCTCCCTGTCTAGATCTTCTTGTCGTCGGCTTGTATATCGACCTTGCTTACCGAAAACTGAGCCATATACGTGCTCTAGACTATCGCTGCACTCACGCTCGTATCGTACTGACTGACGAGTGCTTCTCATCGCATTCTCCCTGTGTGCTTCTCCCCGTGAAATGTCAACTCATCGCCAAATCTTTGTCAGCGCTTAGTCATTCCACGCTCTTATCCTTAGTCAGCTGAACAAAAAGTCGTGACACACCAACGTCTAGCGAAATCAAGTTTAGAGAAAATGAGTGAACCTTCGGCAAAAGACTTGAAGGCACAGAAGAAAGCCGAGAAGGCTGCACGAAGAGCTTCTCAGAAAGAGGCTAGTGGGCTACCAGCCGTGACCAGGCCGCAGAAGGAGGTCCAGGTTCAGGCCAAGGGTGCTCCTACCAACAGTGTTCTAGAGAAGCGAAGTCTAGCACTTTTCGGTCACCTTGAGGACGCCGGGGCGTCTGTTCTACTCAGACACGCTTCAAAAGATGTACACCCAGCAGTCGTGCTGCTTGGACTTCAGTTCAGTTCATTCAAGATTCTTGGATCCACAAACAGATGCAAGGCCATGTTGGAGGCTTTCAAGACAGTTGTGAAGGATTACGTCACACCAGCTGGTACTACTATCTCTCGAAGTCTAACCACATACCTTGGACACCAAATTGACTACTTGACTAAAGCCAGGCCTCTGAGTATAGGTATGGGAAACTCCATTCGATGGCTCAAGCAGGAGATTTCTAAAGTCAGCATTGATTTGACAGACATTCAGGCCAAGGAGTACCTGATTGAGCTAATCGACAGCTTCATCAGGGAACGAATTGATCTGGCGGCGCAGGTTATTGTGGAGACGGCCATTCAGAACATTGAGGATGGCGATATCATTCTGACCTACGGCGCTTCTCTCGTGGTCAAAAACGCCCTTATTACAGCCCATCAGCGAGGAAAGTCATTTAGAGTGGTTGTGGCTGATTCCAGGCCGCTGTTTGAGGGAAAAGCGATGGTTCGGGATCTCATCAAAGAGGGACTCAAATGTACCTACGTCCTGATCAGTGCCTTGTCATACATTATGCAAGATGTGAGCCGTGTCTTCCTAGGTGCGCATGCCATGTTGTCTAATGGTGTTCTTTATTCACGGGTGGGTTCTGCCATGGTGACCACTTGCGCCAAGTCAAAGAACATCCCAGTTCTGGTTCTGTGCGAGTCAGTCAAATTCACAGACCGAGTTCAGCTGGACTCTGTCACCTTCAACGAACTGGCTCCACCAAACGAGCTAGTCAACGTTTCCATCAACCCACAGAGCACCGAGACGCTTTCGCAGCCGCTGAAGAACTGGAAGGACGACGCAAACTTGAGCATTTTGAACTTACTTTACGATCTGAGCCCGCCAGGAACTATTAACAAGGTCATCACGGAGATGGGCTCGCTGCCACCAAGTGCGGTTCCAGTGGTGCTGAGAGAGTACAAGCAGCATTCTTAGCTCTCCTTAATAAAAGAGAAGGAACCCTTACAGGCTTGTCAATGTTCTAGTTACGATACTCTAGACAATACAACCACCCACTCCAGCTCGTATGTACACGGACTCCGTCCTCTATTCATCACATAAATATATACAAATGCTATGCATTACTGCAGTTTTTTGAGCCTATGTTAGTTCATCCGGAGCAGCCCAATTTCTGCCTCTCTGCCTCTTCACGGGTATAGTCGTAGCTACTCACGTATCACCGCCCTCCTTCACCAAGGTCGACCTGATAATTCGGACATCCTTCCTCAGCTCTCGCATAATCTCCTTCTGCACACCGGTAGACGCATCAAACTTGAGGTAAAACTGGCTTCCGATGATGTGACTCTGTCGGTTCTTGTGAACAATTTTTGGCAGGGGGTGGACGCCCCAGTTCTCCACCCGTCGAATAACACCTCGACTTCGGACAATCATCTTGCTGACTAGTCGGGCAACTTCTCGCGCATCCTCGACGCCGTGGGCGCCCGAGAACCGGGCAATGGCTACCAGTTCGTAGAGCATTGAAAAGTTGTGCGCGCTCGCATCACGAGTTTTGACCGACAGTATCACAGTATCAAAAGTTAGTTAAAGGCCATCAGCAACTTTATGAGAATACAATTATAACGGGATTCATCTTTATCTGTTGCATTAGAAATTACTGCTAGTAAAGCTTTGTGGCAGCTGTGTAATGGACAAAACACGTACAAACAACGTGGCCATTGCTCCCCTTCATCTTACTGGATCCACCATCTAAATCTCATCTTGTTCTATCTCCTCACTCATACTGAAATGCAGCTAAACAAAAGTTACGCCTGTGTACGCCAAAATTCTTGCACGCTACACATGCAAATGTCACCCACCCTCCAACTCCTTATCAGGACCCGAGTCAAATAACCGAGTAAGTCCCGAATTTCAGCCCACAGTTAAACCAAACTTTCACACATTTACACACATGTTCCGACTCGCCCCAAGAATTGCTCGAACCGCTCACATTCGACCAGCTTTTGCTGCCCGAAACCTGGTCTTCCGACGACTGTACTCCAACGAAATCAACAAGGAATCCGTTGCTTTCAGCTACTCTGGCAAGCCAGTCGTCAAGTACACTGAGGAACACGAATGGATCGCTCTCCACGAGGATGGAACTGCCTTTGTTGGCATCACCAAACACGCCGCTGATGCCCTGGGTGACGCTACCTTTATCGAGGTCCCAACTGAGGGAACCGCTGTGGAGAAGGGCGAGTCTATTGGCTCTGTCGAGTCTGTCAAGTCCGCCAGCGAGCTGTATTCTCCAGTCGCCGGAGAAGTTATCGAGGGCAACACTGAGTTGGAAGGATCGCCTGCCCTGGTCAACTCTGATCCAATGGGTGCCGCTTGGTTCAGTAAGATCAAGGTCTCCCATCCACAGGAGGTGGAGGAGCTCATGGATCTAGAGGGCTACGAGACTTTCCTCAAGTCTGACTAAACCTAATTACGCCATCAACGCTTTCTATGCCTCTCAACAGGGTAACGATATATTTAACATGACACTCAACGTGATGACTAGCGTTCTACCCAATGTATCCCCAACGTGTTCCGGTTAACTATCGTGCCCATCAAATTTACAGATCAATTGATTCCGTCCCTCACAAAACTATAAAGATCTTTCCCTTTTTCCATTACTTCATTGTTATCCCCATCCTGTTCAGATAAGCAAATTGTGGGATATGCGCGGCTATAGAAAACTCCCACCCCAGCCCACGGGGTAACACAACCTACTAATCACATCGCTCCGTCCTAGATTAAACGCCTGATTGGGTCGAGCACAAAATGGAAGCCATCAAGCCGCGAGTCCGGAGGAACTCCGACGTGGACGGAATCCACAGCATTTTGCCTGCTACACACATTTCCCCGGCCCAGCTCTATTCCACAGAGAGCGGAAGACTGTACCATGCTGGAAAGATCTGTATTGTCCTGGTTGGTCTTCCGGCCCGGGGAAAGACTCATCACGCAGTTGCCCTCACACGATATCTGCGATGGCTCGGTGTCAAGACTCACGCCTTTCATCTAGGCGACTACCGACGAAAGCTCAGTCCACCAAACTTCAAGGTGCCAGACGACTACTTCATGGCCAATGCCTCGCCTGAGACCGTCGAATTCAGGCGTCACGTCGTGTCTTCGTGCCTGGAAGACATGTACAAGTTCTTCAATGAGGAGAAGGGCCAAGTTGCTATTTACGACGCAGTGAACCCGGCCGCCGAGCTACGGCGAAAGCTCGCCGAGGATCTGAAGAAGCACAATGTCCAGGCCCTGTTTGTCGAGTGTCTGTGCACGGATCAGAACATTGTCATGCGAAACATCAAAGACGTCAAGATCTCGTCGCCGGATTACCAGGGCATTGACCCCGACGAGGCTGTCTACCACTACATGCGACGAATTGAGCTGCGAATCCCCAACTACGAGACCATGACTGAGCCGGAGCTCAGCTGGGTCAAGCTGATCAATGTCAACGAGCGATTCATCGTCAACAACACCCAGTTTGGCTATCTCCACAACCGAATCATTTTCTTCCTCATGAACACGCGAATCAAGGTCGGATCCATCTACTTTGCACGGGCCGGCGCCTCATCCGATTCTGAAGAAAACTACAAGAGCGACAACCCACTGTCTGAGACTGGACGAAAGTATGCAGAAAAGCTGCGTCAGACGTTATGCAACCACTTGGACAAGCGACAGGTGCGACTAGAAAAGCTGCACAGGGCCGCCCAAGACCACAGCCTGCTCTTCCGCCTGAAAAACAGCGACACAGTAAACCTTGGAAGCATTACGCCACCCGTCCATAGCGGAACCTCTACCCCTGGCTCGGCTGAAGCTGCTAGGGCAATGTCGACAATCCGGGCCGACGACCTCAACGTGCACAACAAGTCGAGTCTCACCATCTGGAGCTCGATCCGACGAAAGAGCGTCGAGACTTCGGAATACTTCCAGTCGCTCGGCGTCAAGACTATACAGCAGCGATCCGTGCTGAGCCAGCTGAACCCAGGCGATGCCGGCGAGATGTCGGAACAGCAGCTCAAGGAGAAGTACCCGCAGGAGTGGGCGAACCACAACGCCGACCCCTACCACCACCGTTACCCGCGATCGGAGTCGTACCACGACCTGGCCGTGCGAATGGAGTCACTCATTATGGAGATGGAGCGAATTTCTGGTGATCTCTTGGTTATCGCGCACGAAAGTGTTCTCCGAGTCTTGTACGGCTACCTGATGGCCTGCTCGGTGGAGGACATTCCATTCTTGAAGTTCCCCCGAAACGAGATTGTGGAGATCATTCCAAACGCTTACGTGAACCAGACCAACCGAATCCCAATCCCCGATGTGGAGCCGTAGCCGAGATGTATCCCTGCATGGTGATGCAGATGACGATAGCAGACTTGGTAATACAGCATACAGTCATACACACAGCGCGCCCGTAGCACTTCTCTCGTAATAGGCAATGTAGAAAGAACGGGTTGATCCTCCGCATCTCTGTGCTTCGGAATGATGCAAGAAAGCAATTAAAGCAATACATAGAACATAAACACAACTACTCGGCCTTTATCAGCAGCTTCATCTTCATTCTTTCCCGTCGCCACTCGACGTACTCGTCCCGAACGAAGCTCGATTTGTCGTTTGCCGTATCCTTGATGTAGAACCACCGCGCAGGGTATGTATCTAACAGCAAATCAACAATTCCGAGGTCCCTGACCAGAACCACCACCACAAACCAGGATGCTGAGGTAACAATTCCAATGATGACACCTGCGATGACTTGAAGCGCGGTGTGGTAGTAGAGGTAGACTCGTGAGTAACAGACAAGCGCCGCGAAGATCACGAGCGAGGTTCCTCGGAGCAGCTTTTTCCGGGTAGAAAAATGTCGAACTCGGAAGGCCATCCACAGGCAAATGTAAGTCGCATAGTAGGCCATGAACTGAGCATGCGCTGAAGGCATTCCATAGCCGTAGCCAAATATTGGGCGCTCCTCCTTGATGACACGTTTTAGGTAGTTGTTGACCAGCTCGCAGCCGGCTTGGCCGGCAAGTAACAGAATGGTCTCTGCCTCTCGTCTGCTGAAGATCAAAGTCGCGTAAATAATGAGAATCGTTTGGGGTGCTAAAGATATCCAGGCAAGAATATACGACAGCCAGTCCTCGCCATCGTAGTAGACATGACTAATGTCCAGCGAGGTCCGCGTCGAGTGATCGATCCTCATCCCTAGTCTCCGTTAACCGGCGTCTATCTTCCCAGCGCAATTAAGTCGATGTAGTAGTTACCTGCGTTGGCGAAGTTGTGGACTTTTTTCGAAGAGCAGGGTCCCTGGCACGTGACCTGCCCTTACCCAGTGCCCAGACTGAGGCATTAGTACTCCTGTTTAGGATTGGTGCGGCTGTGCGGCTTTTGCCCCGATAAGATGTAACGATGGCAACGCCGGGCAGATGTCCGACTAGCCGATGGCCGGAATGTTTGTTTGAGTAACGTGATTCGTTTCTACGGCCGGAAGCTGGGGATAAGACTCGGCTAATGGTGGACGGCTAGGGGAGGCGGCATTAGGCACGTGCTTCTTACACGGGATGTTGCAGAGTGTTTTACAGTAGGGGGAGGGTGATGGGGTGGATCGAAGGGGTGTTTATGTTATGATTCTGGTTTACGTGAGTGAGTGAGGGAGTAGGCTGAGTTACGAATGTGCTATAATCGGTTCTTTCATTGGGCTGGCCGTTCTGATTCTGACCGCAGATCAAACAAGGCCCACAAGTGGATCATGATCTCAGACCACGGCGTTCTGTTACGGCTACTTCGGGTTGAGCAAGGAGCTCAGCTGGTTATATATAACTTTGAAGCCGTTGTCCTTAGACTATGCAAGGGTCATGCCACATCACAGCAGGACATGATCGTCTATTTTTAGATTTGTGGTGACTTAGCCACCGGATGCATTGTGCGGGGCAGTCCCTCCGCTGTTTTGGCGTTCTAATGGGCTCTACGTGCACCACCGTCCAGATGTCATCTCAATCTAGCAGAGCAGTAGGAGCACACTTGCTTCCAGTTTTAGGCGTTAACAATATCAGGAAATACTCATGCATGACATCGCGCAAATTAAACGGTTTCTGGCGTTTGATGAGAGATTCACTCACGCCAAAGGATGCGGCTAAGAAAGTTATGAGATTACAGTGATGCATTGAAATAAGGTTTGGAGATCAAAGCAAACTCACTTCCTCACAACTCCCCACCTCACAACATGTACAACACGCCCTTTGCGACACCGTTTACGGCCTCTAAGATGAAGCCGAGGCGTAAGTATCGATCTACTTGCTGATCACCTAACAAGAAACCTCGACAACTTCTTCGGCCACTACTTATTCAAACGTAAGCGCCATATCGATGAATGATCTAATGCAGCTGGAGGAGAAACTGAGCGAAGCCATCCAGGCTAACAATGAGTTTGATGAAAAGTTCAAGCAATTGCTTCAGGAGAATCAGTGGCTCAAGGATAACCTGGCGTCTAGCGAAGTGTACCATGCCCGATTGAAGCAGGAAAATGAGATTCTCATCGACACCAAACAAATCCACGTTTGTCAACAGGAAATGACGGCCCTACAGGATCAATTGCATTCATTCCAACGGAAGTTCCAATGCCTTGAAGCTGTCTTGAAGTACGATATCTCCGACTCAGAGAAGGTCTCTCTGATGCGAAAGGAGATGGCAACCGCACCCAAGTCGAAGGATGATGGATTCAACATTGTTCTGAAAGAGATTGCAAAGCTCCAGGCTTCAATCCAAGATCTCAAGAGCGAGGATACCAACAAGGAAAAGTATAATGCCGTGTTGAAACGAAAATCTCAGCTGAAGCAGGAAGTAGCAGATCTACAGAGAAAGTTGGCCAGATACGAAATGAGCGACAAAGACAACGATTTCAGAAAGAGCATGGAGAACGCCACCATTCGACGGCCGAAATCTTCTATCAAGCGACCAAATTAGTTACAGCACCTCGATGATCTCTTCATCGTCCTCAACCTCCTCCACCTTCTTTTCGGGTTCGTCATCTCGCATCAGCATGTTCACCAATCTCTCACAAGCATCCTGCAAGTTCTCGTCATCGACGGTCTTGTGCATCTCTCGAATAACCGAGTAAACGTTAATCTTTCGCATATAGTCTCGAACAGGCTTCTTTGTTGACAACAGCAGCAAACTCTCGACGTGGGTCGCCAGAATCTGCGGGTCAGATTCTCGCTTCTTGTCTTCTGGTAGAAATTGTAGCTCATCAAGCATATCCAGAACTTCATCTTCCCTGTACTCGTCAGTTCCAGCAGCCAGTGGCAACAAGAGGTACACCAACAGGTTGATCGACTCGTTGAAAACGAAGCTTTCATGCGTACTCAGGTCAAACAGGCAGTTTTTGATCGTACTGGCAACACCCTGTCGCCTTGACTTGGACTCAATCTCTGTGAAGACCAGCAGTTTTGTGATCGGCACAACGCCGTCGTACGCTTGTTCCTGAATGAAGTAGTCTCGACCAGCCTTAAATCTTGAAATGTCCGAGAAGAAGAACGACAGATAATCGTAGTTGGCAAACTTATTGAGCGATCGATCGCTACCTTTGACAAAGCAATCCATCAGACAGTCCATGATCTTGGTTGACTTGAACACCTCGTCCGTATCTGGCTTCGCCAGGTCAAAAATCTTGGTCACTGCGTCGTTCTTGGCCAGATTAGCCAGCAGCATGCAAAATAGGTCGGCATTGACTTGGTCCATCCGAGTGACGGCACTGGCAGCGTGCGAAACAAAGACTGGATCCTGCGCCAGCAAGTCCACCACAGTTGGGTCATCGCACAAGTTAATCAGAATAGTCAAGGAGTGTTCGACCACCTTAACGTGCTGATCAAGGGTCAGGATTTTGAGGTCCTTAACTGGTCTGAAATCATCTTTCTTGAAAATGTACACCTGCGGGCCACAAGAGTAGGGTTTGAGTTCTGACGCGGCGATCAGTCGAATCTCCCTCTTGGGTGAATGGAGGAAGTCCACGAGCTGTGTTAGTCATCACTCAAAGCTTGGCGGACTTACCTCTAATAGTTCTGTCGACATTTGCAATTTTTTTTAGGTGAGGTCGAAGCCGCAGAGAGTGTGAGGCTGCGACATCATTGTGATGGAGTGCGTCTGTAATCGCATCGGGAACGCGTTATAATACGACCGACGTGACGCGTCAGATGAAGTCTATAAGAGTTTACGGCAGCAGAAGGAATAAGTTTGTGGAGCGGGACTCTAATATTTTGGACGTGTTTTCTCAAGTCCCCGCCGGTGGCAAGAGCGAGACTACAGAGGCGACAGCGGATGAGCCTGTGCTAGACGCCGAGTTTGAGGAGTTCGAATATGAACCAGCAGAGGTGGAAATTGTTGAGCCAGCTGTAAACGAGCCTGTTGCCGCGTCGGCGCTTGATTCCGAGGAAATTGTGGCGATTGAGAAGCCAGTAAAGTCAAAGAAGACGAGAGTCAGTTTGGCTGAATTGAAGAAACGGGTCGAAGAGAAAGCAAAGCAACAGCTCATTACACCAGAATCAGTCAAGAGAAAGCCAGGAAGGTCAAGAAAGAGTGGCTCGCCGTCGAAAAACACGAAAAATGGATCCAACTCAAAGCCAGACGCGACCAGATCAACCAGGTCCGACAACGAGACTAAGGATCAAGAAACTGTGGATCTCACCAGTCCAACACAAAGGCCGGGAGTTTTACCACGTGTCGAAAGCGAAGAGCTGTCAGTAGAGCTCGACTCAGACTCGGAAGATCTTCCAAGTACGCCATCAAAGTCTAAACTGTCGCAGTCTGAAAGCCCAGTTGTCAGGCCGAAAAGGGGATCCACAATTGTCATCAATGACGAGAGCTCTCAAGAGCCTTCCACGCCCAAATCTAAGCGTGCAGTGCCCAAAGCCCAGCAGGAAACACCTAAACGTGCTAAAGTCTGGGACTTGGAGGATAGCCCGCTGAAGAAGCTGTCTGCGCAGAAGTCTGCTAAGCAGCAACCAAGACTTGTGACCCCATTCAACCTCACAGAATCTATTCTGATGGCCCCCAGAGCAAAAGAGCCAACCACTCCGAAAGCCCAACGGGTCCTGGTTGACGAGTCCCCCGAAGGAAAGATGGCCCAGCCAACACCAGCTGCTTGCAGCACAAGCATTCAAGTCGAAGAGTCGCCATCCAGAACTTGGCGTCAAGATATCGACATAATCTCTTCGCCCTCGTCCTCTCCGCTTGTGCCGGAGACTGATATTGAGTCCAGCCCTGTGCCTGTTCGACGAAAGAGAGTAGGCAAGAGTCAGATTGAGATTGTGTATGATAGTTTTGCATTTTGAGCACCAATTTTGCATTTTTGGTTGCATTTGCATTGGGTATATAGGTATGTAGCGGCGTTTTAATTGTATTATGCTAGAACTGGACCTGACTGTCACGACTTGTAAAGCTGTGATACGCTTCGATTGATAAATACTACATGCACTTGATATGAACAATATCTGGATTCTCGTTCCACTCGTCCACCGAGACCCACATCTTCTTGAAGGTAGACAATCCCGCCAAAATTGAGCCTCCGATCCAGGTGCTGTACTTTCTCTCTGGCGGCGCAAAGATTTTGATTTTTGTGTGCTTTATCGTTAGGGTCTTTAGTTCGTTTAGCAACCTGTTTCCAAAGCCCTTGGTGAGCGTGGAGCCACCGCTCAAGACGATGTTTTCGTATAGCGAAGCTCTCAGGTCCAGGTCTGTTCTATTGATGGAGTCGCTGACAATCTGGTGGATTCCGTTGTACTCCGAGCCGATGATATCTGGCGAGAAGAGAATTTCGCTGGCTCGGAAACGCTCGTTTCCTAGCTTGAGTTCCTTTCCATCGGGCAGTCTATACACTTCCGGGTTAGTATCGTTTTCCCACTCTGATTCCTCCTTTCTAGGGTCCTGGGCCACGTAGCAATGCTTTTCCTTGATGTCTCTGACAATTTCTTTCTCAGCTGATGTGTAGAGAATGTGACCAGATTTACGTAGCAATAGTTGCAGGTGTTCTGTGACGTCTCTGCCCGCAATGTCGATTCTCTGGATAGCGTTTGGGATGCTGAAACCACCATAAACCGGAACTGAATGGGTTACACCATCGCCAGAGTCTAAAACAAGACCAGTTGTCTTTCCTGACGCGTAGAGAGCGAGGACGGCCTGGATTGACACATAGAGAGCGGGGACATTAAAGGTCTCAAACATGATTCGCGCTGCCTGTTCTCGGTTCTGATGTGGGTTCAATGGGGCCTCAGTGAGAAGCACTGGGTGCTCTTCACTGAGAATCTTGAGTTCGTCGTTGTATACGTGCTGCCATATTCGCTCCATGTCGTCCCAGTCCGTGACAATACCGTGCTCTAAAGGGTATCTGATCTTGAGCAGGCCTCGGTACTGCTGGGCGCTCTTGCCAATAAAGGAGTCGCCCTCCAGGGCACCGGCCATAATTCTAGTGTGTTTTGGTCGTCCGACGCTTGTTAGCAGAGATACGACGAGATATCTCGACACTCCACCAGTTATCACTGTCTGCTGTACTCACAATGACGGAAAGAACGTCTTGGGCTGCTCCTCGCCCGCGATTCCGGCTTTTATAGTTCCCGAGCCCTGAGTTAGTGTTATCGCGTCGGCCGGTTATCGATATTGGACTGACTCCACTCATGGCGGCGCGAACGATTCCGAATCCTGTGATAGAATCAACAAGAGCAAACGAATTGGCCAGTTCCTCGTTCCTCGAGACTCACATTATCGAAAACCACGGGCTGGTTCAGGAGCACGTCGTCGTACTCCATGATGTGTCGTGTCGCGCCCAGCCCATCACCTTAGTATCACCTAGTGTACAGCCCAGGAGGTCACACCACCATGGATAGCGTAAAGAAGTTCATTGCCGACGCCCCTCCAGGCGAATTGGCCAACGTCAAGGAAGACATTGAAGTCCTGGTGGAGGGCAACCCGCAGCTCATCCAGGGATTGGACGCTGAAATCGAGAAATACAACATCAATGAGTTCAACGTGGCCAAGCTGGACGGCAAGCACGTTGTTATCTCCAAGTTCAATCAGAAGGACGGTCATTTCTACTCGGGAAACAAGGTCTTTGACTACAACCATGTGACCGGCAAAGCTACTCTGGTGGAGACGCTAGACGCCGAAGAGCCTAAAGAGCTCAAGGAGCTGGAACGATACGTCAATGAGCACTATCCGTCCAACGTTGCCTGTGGCGTGTTCCCTCAGGACGATGGAATTGCGCTGGTTATTGTTGATACCAAGTACAACCCAAACAACTTCTGGAACGGAAAGTGGAAGTCCTACTACATCTACAAGAACGGCTCTCTCGAGGCCAATGTCGAAATTGACGTGCACTACTACGAGGACGGTAACGTGCGACTCAAGAGCGAGAAGAAGGAGACGATCCAGGTCTCGTCCCTGGTGCTGGCGATTGCAAAGTTCGAGACGGAGTACCAGGAGCAGGTTTACAAGACATTTGTGGGGCTAAACGAGGGCTCGTTCAAGGGTCTGAGACGACAACTGCCAGTCACAAGGTCAAAGATGAACTGGGGTAAGAGCATTGGAAATTACAGGCTGGGAAAGGATATTGGCGGTGCTTAGTTCATACGCAACACAAACCACTACCAGCAGTCATCCCTGCACCCCCCACAACCCACAACCACTCAATAGTCATATATCCAATCCATCCGTCGCCGTATCGCCTTCTGAGTTGTCCGTGCCAGAATATGCCAATACAGTTGTAGCCCCTGAGACAGCCCTACTGTAATCTTGGGTGACCTATCAAACTTGTATTCTATCGTCATTCATTAGTATCGTATGTGCCTACAGGAACTTGGCCAAGGTGTAGAAAATAAAGAAAATGAGCAGTGCGAGTCCCACGGTCTTGAACATGGGATGACCAGCGGCGGCGGCACGGGTCAGCCGGCCCGCCGAGGCCTTGACCGACGTCAGCATAGAGCTCATAGTGTCGTTCTGCGTTAGCTTGCTCCGCTGGAGGGTGAACTTACTGTGGAGTCTATCAGGGAGTAGTCAGAGGCGTGGGCGTGAATCTCGTTTGTCACCGTCCGCAGCGACGTGATCTTGGACGCCAGTTCTTTCAGTCGATTGTCATTCTCTGTTAGTATAAGCTTGGCTGGAGCTACGCACCTGCTCTTCTCTCTGGTACGCTTGTGACATGTTGGGAGGTATGGGGTAGCCCATGCGCACGACTGTAATTTATGGACGCACGATCAGCGATAAGCGATATTACCTTACATGGCTATGAAGTACCTATGTACATGGCTCGCTCGTAACTACTTCTACTACTCTGGTGGGTTTCCATATGGAGGGTAGCTTTCTTCAAAATGGTACGGCGAAGTTGGCCTGCCTCCCGCCGTATGCTGTGGCTGCAAGGACGCAGGAACACCTGGCCGAGCCGACGGCGAACCCTGTGCTGGCTGTCCGTGGGTCACTGGAGGATGAGAAGCGTATGCTGGCTGGCTGGCATGAACAGAAGGCGACTGTGATGGCCGGCTGGCGTAGCCGTGAACTGGGTTCTCTGGAACACCAGTTGGCAGCGCTCCGCCGGGGAGGTTTGTAGTGTTGCCAGTGGTGACATTTGGAATGGCAGATGCGTTTGGAGCGGAAGGGGGTCCGGTGTTTTGTGGTCTTTGATAATGCTGGTATTCACCGGAAGGTCGCGACGCATGTCCGTACTGCTCTGGTCGTCCGTACTCGCCGGATGGTCGGCCACCGTACTGGTTGTGTTGAGAGCCGCCAGTGTGGTGTTCACTTAGCCGGCCACCAGTGTACTGCTGCTGCTGGTATTGTGGCTGTGGCTGAGGGGCGTGCCTGGGGTCATCTGGGTATGGAATGCTTTGTCGTCTTGGGAGTCCGTACTGTTCGGTCCGGTAGTGTTCCATGGACGACTCCATGAGAGTGTCGTAGTTCTTTCTGGCGCTGATGAACTTTTCGTTAAGCTGAATCAGATCGTCCTTCTTCTGCGAGTACTTGTCAATGAGCTTCACCAGCTTTGGCCGGACTGCCAGGGTCGTGTGGTACAGGTTCTGTAGTTGCTCGTCTTCAGCGACTCGCATGGCGTGGTCTCTGCTTCCGTCCGATGCGCTCAGGATAGCCAAAAGCTTCTCAATGTTCTTGGCCTGGCTAAACACAAACATCTCGTCCTGCAATTCTCGTTCCAGCTCTTCTTTTGTCTGTTCTGGCACTGGGGTCACGTAGTTGAGCGGGAAAATGCCCACTTGACCGTGCAGCGAGCCCCGCCACCAGTCTCTGTACACGGACTCGATAACGTGGATGGTATCGCCCCGTCGGAAGGACAATTCGCCTTCCTCGGTCGAATTGAGGTCGTACAGGGCTCGCACCTTGGTCACTGTAGCGGCTGTGGTCATCTTTGGCGCGGGCGTTGGTTCAGCAGCTGGTTGAGCGGGCTGGGCGGTCTGTCCTGGCTTAGGTTGCGACTGAGTGTAAGTTCTTGGAGTGTCCTGTTCAGACAGACTCAAAGCCAGGACCATCTGCAGTTCCTCTTCTTCCTTTTGCCTGTCTGCGTCGGTCATCTGATGCTTCTGGGGCTTAGCTGGTGGCTGAATGCCCTTGCCTCGCAGCTCCTGGTAGGCGTCGCTCATGGTTTTGAGTGACGGATCGTGTTTGAACTCATTGGAGAGGTTTTCCATGAGTTCTGCAATCTTGCTCTTAACGGAGGCGTGGACGTCGCCGCTAGCCAGCTTCAACAAGAGGCTGGTGAACTGCTTAGTAGCCAATTCCCGCTGCATTTTGGAACCGCAGTTTTGGGCTAGAGATCCGACCAGTGTCAGCGAATAGAGCTGCACATTGGCGTTAGTGGTCTCTAGTCGTTTGGTGACCGCCCTGACGGCGTCCTGCGCTCCAGTCTCAGGGTCTTCATTCACCTTGTCGCACACATCCAAAATGTACTCCCAGTTCTCGCCTGTCAAGTTGGCAGACGTGGCCTTCTCGACTACAGACTCCAGCTTGTTTGGGGGCTCTGATGACCTGAACATGATAGATGGTGATGTGTTGGGAGTGGCGCCTATCAATAGCTACGTACCAGGTGGGCTGTGCGGGTCTAGAATCTAGAAATGAGATTGCACCGGCTGCTGTTGGCAATGTTGGGCGTAAACCGGTCTTAACAACTGATTAGTGGCTTCGCTAGCTATGTAGGCTGGCTGCTATATATAGCGGTGCGCATGTCTCAAGCGATAAGCGATAAGGTCGCGCGTTGAACTAAAGTAAACTTATCGTTTTACGAGGAAATGAATTTTCATTAAACAAAAGTATAGTGCTAGTGCAGCCTAAGGAAGTATAGATTACTGTGACCTGAACGGTATCAGAGTGCTGCATTCTGGCGTCACACGACCGATGTACGTAATCAGAGTAAGCCACAATCGAATGAACGGTAAACTTGCCAGTAATGTGGCGTGCCAGTGAGCTCTGTGGTTACTTGAGTGGGTTGGCCACTCTAAGTACTCACTATTCTGAGGTCTCAGCGATTAATTCAACCCCAAATCAGTCACCGTGAGCCTACTTGTGGTAACTTTAGTCAAGCTGTGTTCAAAGTTGAAGCGTTGCGATTAACGCTTAGGATTCTCTGTCACACGCTCCCCTCAAAAAATTAGTCCCCGCGCGTACCACCCCTGCACATCCATCGCGTCCGAAGCTATCCGGTCTAGCCGAGCCAGACGTAATTTGGCCAATACAAATTAAAAGATTCAATAAACACCTAACGGTTGTCTTAAACATAACACTTGTTTTACGCTCAAAGACAAATGTAGATCTCCTCCCATTTGGTAAGTCCGAACCGACTCCGATAACGTATAACACCAGTTATACACTAAATACACTTCAACTGGCCTTAACATCCAACTCCTTTATAACCTCTTCACTTGATTGTATAAATAACAATGTTATGTGCTAGTTCTTGCCCTGGTTCGCCAAGCATGTGTGCTTACGTCTTGTCTGTGCGTTCCCTACCGCATTCAGGGGTGACCGATTTTTCTCCAAATTCTTTATCAACTAGTCTCAGTTAACAAGCGACACGCGCAAAGACTCATAAATACAAGCGTTATAAATGTCTCTGCCGGTGGAGAAGACCGTCAGGCGTCGACGGAGTACCATAGGAACGATTGGTCTGGGTGACAATGCTGCCCCAGCCCTGAGCACAATGCCAGAGAACAGTGAGAGAGCCAAAGCAAGCCGGCACCGAAGGCGGGCGCTTAGTGGCGCTGACTCTACTAAGCGACCAGTTGGTGGCATTACTAAGATTTGGTTCCGATACAGAGAGATTTCCTACAACAACACATGGTTCAATCCGCTGCTGATACTGGTGTTTGTCTACTCTTGGTTCTTTCTCAGCGACAATCACACAGAGAGCAATCCGCTTCACAAGTTCCTCTTCTTGTCCTATGAGATTCCCGGCACGAATCCGCCCATGTACGGCAAGGGAAAGAAGGATTTTGCCTTCGTGGGCTTTGCCATGCTCATCTTCACCTTTTTCAGAGAGTTTTCCATGCAGGTGATCCTGCGACCGCTGGCTAAGGTTTGCGGCCTCAAGAAGAAGGCCAAGATTGGCCGATTCATGGAGCAGACCTATTCCATGCTCTACTACGGACTTTCAGGACCTTTTGGACTTTACATCATGTACCAGACGCCAATCTGGTATTTCAACACAACTGCTTTCTACGAGAACTACCCGCACAAGGAGCACGAGGCTCTGTTCAAGCTGTTCTACCTGCTGCAGGCCGCGTTCTGGGGTCAGCAGTCTGTGGTGCTGATGCTCCAGCTGGAAAAGCCAAGAAAGGATTTCAAGGAGCTTGTGTTCCACCACATTGTGACCATTGCGCTCATCTTTTGCTCATACCGATTCCACTTCACTTGGATCGGTCTCGCCGTCTACATCACCATGGACATTTCTGACTTTTTTTTGGCCACTTCAAAGACCCTGAACTACTTGGACTCGGCCGTCATTGAACCCTTCTTCCTGGTCTTCATGGCCGCGTGGGTCTACCTGCGTCATTACCTCAACCTCAAGATCCTCTACTCCATTATGACCGAGTTCAAGACCGTCGGTGCCTGGGAGCTCAACTGGGCTACCGAACAGTACAAGTGCCGGATCTCTCAGTACATCACCTTTGCGCTGCTCATGGCCCTGCAACTCGTCAACTGCTACTGGTTGTTTCTAATCTGCCGAATCGCGTACAGACTTGTTACCCAGAACATTGTTCAGGACGAGCGATCGGAGGATGAAGACGAGCCAGAGGAGACTGACTCCTCAAACGACCAGCCACCAGAGTACCAGTCCACCCCGGTTATCACCGTTACCGAAGCTGACAAGTCCAAATAAGCGAGTTCGGACGTGAAACGAGTGAGAAGGTGCTCGTATAATCCATGTACAAATACGACAAATCCTAACTAATGATACGCACGGAGCGTATACGAAGTAGCGCAATGAGCTATGCGACTGACTCGGTGGTTAGCTTTGATGAGCATGTTATCTATGTACAATATGACGTAACTAAGCGTGCAAGTCCTTCGTTTAGTAAGTGTTAAAAGCATCAGCCTGGGCTTGGGACTCCTGGGCCTGGCTCTCTTGGCTGCTCTGAGCCTTGTACTGGTTGAACTCGCTGTATCGCTGCTTTCGACCCTTCTCGGCAGCCCGCGACAGGATTCCTAGAATCAAATCAGTTGCTCGCAGAGAGTCGTCGTTCGCTGGGATTGGGTAAGTAACCAGCGATGGCTCACTGTCAGTATCGATGATTCCGATAGTAGGAACCTTGGAGTAAATGCATTCACGGATGGCGTTTCGGTTCTCAACTGGGTTCAGAATTACAACCAGGTCTGGCTTGACCAAAGTCTTTTTCAGGTTAGGCGAGATCTTTCGGCTAGTGAGATTGTCACCCATGTCGACTTCGACCTTTTCCCATTCTCCAGAAATCTCTGTAGCGTTAGTGAGGGTACCTGGAACCCATCGGGTGTGAACGTAGTAACCACCAGCTCGCTTAGCGGCCATCTGCAGCGACCTCTGCTGGCCATTTCGAGTTCCCACAAAGAGAATCAGTCCACCCTTTTCAGCGATTCCTTCGACAACCTTGGCTGCTCGTCGCAAGTGCACAAGAGTCTGGTCCAGGTCGATAATATGAATTCCATCTCGAACGCCGTAGATATATGGCTGTGTAGAAGGTCGCAGCAAGGCGACAGAGTGTCCTAGATGCGCACCGGCGGCTAACAGGGTGGAAATGCCAGTCTCTCTGATGCTTGGAGGAGCAGTGATGTCTTTGTGTGGTCTGTAGACGTCCTCGACGTTAGCGCCAACAGAGTTGGAGCTTTGGGCGTGGAACAGGTGCCTCACATACAGCTCCTGCGACGTGTATGACTCTGTGGAAGCGCTGGGTCTGATGTTTGGGAACTGATTGATTCCTCGAACGTTTCCATCTCCGACGCTGGACTTTTTGTCGAAGTCCAGTGATCGCGGTCCCTGGGCAGAAGTTCGCTCAACGAGCTTGAAAACCTCCGTTCTCAAGTCTGCACCGTAGGTGAAATCTCGCACAAACTTTTCAAACTCCTCATTCAACTGTTTCTCCAGCTCTGGCGAAAGTTCAGTGCTTGACTGCGACACGCTTTTTGTTCTAAGGATCTGGGCAATGTCTTCAGAAGAAAGTTTCTCCTTGACGGGAGCCTCGGCCTCGGCAACAACAGTCTGCTGAACCCGCCGCGTATGCGAAAATGATCGAACAATGGGCCTTCGAGCGGCCCCTAGGCTTGTCCTCAGCATTGTGGTTCTTTTGGTGGTTGGAAAATTTAGTGATCCGGTCACGTGTCTTGTCAAGCGCGCACAACCGACAACCAATCTACAAGTAGTCAAGTTCGTGAACCCATTATTGGGAGAACTTGACAGTTCCAGAAATACTTGTTCAGCGAAATTTCGGGCTGGGAATACTTACCACTGGAGAAGTTATAAGCATCTTGATTTTGTTGAGCTTGAGAGCTGTAGACATTTGACCGTCAAACGCGGCCCAGTATCTTATCGTCCATCGGAGGATCAGACATTACAGCTGGAACGCCTGTTTGTTCCATTACAATTGACAGACCTAACGCAGAACCAACTCTAAGCACTCGTAAAACTACAATGCACGGCATCCCCCGCACGCTTGCTTGCTTGCTCACGCCATGCGAGGGATGATCCAAAGGCTATACATGTCCGCACATTGCAGAGTCCACTCAGCGCGCTATTGCCTAAAGTAGGGGGTGCCGTTTTTCATTCGCAACGGTCATGCATAACTCCATTCCCAATCCATTCCAATGATGCTGAATCAATGCAAGTTGCACATGCACACGCGTCAAGGAGATAATCAGTTTCAGTTCTGCGTGTGCCACCGGCCTAACAATGTTGGTGCCGTTCCATTAGGGTACACTTACGGTTGGTACGAGTGAGTAGAATAATCATATCATGTTTTGCGTACTTGATATCGTGTCGTCTATTGCTGAGATGTTATCAGTTACCTCGTCTCAGTCCAAGACACACATACACATGATACTCGCATCACACCACAGATACGGCGCCCTTCACATCAGACTTGCTGATGCAGGCGGTGTATGCGTCTCACATCGCATGGCTTAAGGCATTGTATCACGTATAATCAATGTATTCTGTTAGCGAGGGTCATTATTCATTAGGCATCCTGCGCCAGTAAGCGTGGAGAGTAATCGGTTAGAACTGCGGGTTGAAATCGTGTTGGTGCTCATGGTCATCGTTCATCTCCTGGAAAGCCGTGTTCTGCAGGATCCTCTGGTCCTGGTCGGCAGCCTCGGCCGAAGCCTGCATGCCCGAGTTAGTGACGCTTCCGGCAAGGTTCTCGAGCGCCGTCTGAGAGGGCATGAAAATCACCTTGGAGTTGGCCGATCGCGCCATGGTCTGCATAGCCTCCAGGTATCGAATCTGCATAGCTGCCTTGGAAGCCAGAATATCTGCAGCCCGTCGCATCAGCTTGGCCGACTCGACTTCGGCTCGGGCAGTGATGATCTTACTCTCACCAGCTCGCTTACTCTTGGCCGCCAGGGCCAGAGAGTCCTGCAGCTCTGGAGAAAGGCCGATATCCTTGATCAGGATGCTCTCAACCTTGACACCCCAAGACTTGGCGGTCTCATCAATAATCTCCTGGATGGAGGTGGCCAGCTCCTCCCGTCGCTCAATAATGTCCTGCAGACTTCGAGCACCGACAACGTGTCGCAGAGTGGTCTGGGTTCGCTCCATCAGGGCCTGAATCACGTCAGTAATGCCAAATCGCGCCTTGTGTGGAGACACAATGTGGTAGTACAACACGCTGGACAGCTTTATGTTGACATTGTCCTTGGTGATGCACATCTGGTGTGGAACATCCAAAACCTGAATTCGAACCTCAACAGAGTGGAGCTTTTCGGACAATGGGTTGACTTTCACCAGACCGGGGTCGACAGCCTTGTAGAACTGTCCGAATCGAGTAACCAGGCCAACCTTACCCTGGTCAACGCTCTTGAACGGGTTAGGACAGCAACAGCAACAAGGGATGGCTCCGAGGGCACCGACAAAGTTACCCAGCGAGTTGATCATACCGCCGTACCAGCCATTGTCAGGGACAGCCATCTCATGGGCATAGCTTGGCTGCAGGTCAGCCTTGCGGATAGGCTCGACGATAATAGGGGCGTCCATAGGCTGCTTGTGCTTCAACGGGTGGCCATCCTGGCCAAGACCGTATTCGTCTTCAATAGAGGAGGTTCCGTGGTCCATGTTCAGTGCGTAAAAGTGCTTGCTGTACAGAGATTTTTCGTTGCGGAGAAGCCCCTTATAAATGTTTCGAAAGGTGATGCGTCCAATTTCCTCTTACGGCTCTGGGTCAGGGTCCGAGCCAAAGTCCGAAGCCACATGATCGTATAAGAGCAGGGTAACCGAGAAGTTTGCGGGAATACGAGCAGGAGCATTACGGAAAGATTGGTATTGGACCGGTGTCAGTTCCCGAGCGCAATGAGGGAATAACCACCAATAGCATCTTATCTACGATAGTTGGCCTGTTTTGATGAGGAAGCTGACAGCTTAGGGGCTGCACAGCCAATGACTGACAGTTGCGTAACTCGTCTAAGCCTTATCACGGGCTGTTAGTGGCGAGTCGTGAGGCATTTAATCACACTCCTCATGATGAGAATTGAGTTTAATGTAACGTAGATTACATTTCTTTGAATTTGGAATAACGTCTAGTGCCTCAAACGCGTAGCCGTGCTGGCGATGCACACGTACTCGCTGCATTCCGGACCACCCGCGCCATGTTCGGTATACCTTCTGATGTCCTTCGAGTCGGAAAATCTTCGTCCCAGCCATGTGCTCGCGGAATGTTTCCACGCCAACGGCTGACGTCACTGATGGCAGCACCTTGCGGCGTTGTCCTGATAAGCGGGAAAGTGATTATATTAATTAAACTGGGGTAGCTCAGAGCGATCCTCCGCGGCAATGGTCAATTCGCACATTATTAATGGCCAACTTCTGACAGAATTCCCTCGCTGGAGTCTTGCCACCCCAGCACGTCACTGACACATGTGTCAATATGTCCGTCCAATCTCTGACACTGCGCCATGTCAGTGGTCGTGACTGTAACCTTCAGATAACTCGGAGGCCGTGTCGACTCATTGCGAGCATGGGCCCGCTCTAGACTCATCATCACCCGGCAATCGACAGCGCTGACTTCTCCTGAATGCTTCGGGTAGCCGTACCGTCATCAGACAGACATGCCCAAGACCCACTTCATGTGATTTCGCGGTGAAGCACCCGAGCTCGAAGCTATGATGTCATAACCTTTACTCGGTAGTCCTTAGGTACTGGCGGTAAGAACACTAGCGAGGTGCTGGTAACGAGCCTGCCACTAAATAACCGGTTATAACTCACCATACGATATGATAACAGGGTATACGTACGTACAGCGATCAGTTTACCGTCTACACCGCCTTACTGACACGCGTACGGAACGCTTAGGTACACACTGTCTGATAACATTCAACCGTCGCTCCGATGCCTTCTCATGCACTTGTAATCTTGGCCATCGACCATCAGTTCAAACTAAAACATTGACTAAAACATTGTGGGGTGTCTCTTCCGCGGCTAAAACGTTCCCCTGACAACGCCTGTCCGCCCAAAAACCACACGACATGCACCGCATCACTTCGTTCCAGTCTCATTAACTCCGTCCGTTGCTCTGTGCTCAGCTGAATCAGGCTACCCTTGTGTTGACATCCTTGTTGATCGGCGTTCGGTTCTGCTTTCGGTAATGATTGTCGTGAAATGTCTAGTTTCACTTTCATGCGGCTGCTGACACGAGACAGGTCTAGACGCTCGTATACACCAGCATTACGAATTTCATGTCACCATCTGGTTACCTGTAACTTAACTATATCAAAACATAAACATGACCTTTTTCGTGCCTAATCAAAACAGAACATGACCTTTTCGTGCCTAGAAACATAACATGACTGCTAGCTCTCCTTCTCTAGCCTCTATCTCCATTGCTCGCGCAGTTAGTGCTTCTCCGCCGCCTTTGCCATCCTTGCGGCCTTGACAAGTGGCGCCAGATTCCTGACAGAGTCAGCCTGGGCAATAAACTCGTGCTCGAGAAGCTCAACAGCCGTGGCTCGCTTGTCGACTTCAACCGTCAGAGCCCAGTCCAAGAAAGCCCTGAACACTGGGGTCAGAGAGTTCTTGTCCTTCAGCTCTGGAGTACCGTTAGTAACAATCAGATAAAGCGCCCTGATTGGCGACTCATTCAAGTAGGGTGGCTCTCCTTCAATCATCTCAATGGCCATAATACCCAAGCTCCACACGTCAATCTTTGGTCCATACTCCTTTCTGCTCACAACTTCTGGTGCCATCCAGTACGGCGTACCAACCATCGTCGTTCGCTTGGAGTTAGTCTCATTGATCTGTGCGCAGTATCCGAAATCCGTGAGCTTAATGTCACCCTTCATGGACAGCAAAACGTTGTCGGACTTGATGTCTCGGTGAATGACTCCCTTGGAATGCAGGTGGTCCAATCCCCGAAGTGTCTCTCGGCAGACAGCACCTATCTGGCCTTCAGACATCATATTGTAGGTAACGACATCGGTAAGACTTCCTCCCTCCATGTACTCCATGACAACCCAAAGGTCTCCTCGCACCAGATAACTGTCAATAAAATTGACAATGTTCTTGTGAATAGACTCCTTCATGACCAGAATCTCGTTAATAATGAGCTCCTTCTTGGGCTGCTGCTCCAGGTTCATCTGCTTGATAGCCACGCTCTGCTGAGTCGCAGTCTCATAAGCAGTGTACACACCACCACTGGCACCCTGACCAATCTTGACCAGATTCCTGTATAGCTTGGTGGGGTCTCCGGGCGTGCAGATCTCCATGAGTCGAGCAATGACCTCGTTGTCCTTCTTTCGTCGTGCCTCTCGTCGTCGAGCTGTAGCAGCGGGGTCCTTCAGGCCACCAGCCTGCTGAATTGGACCGCCCACAGCGCCATTAGTAGCCTTCTGAAGCTGTAACAGCTCGTTCTTCTGCGCAGCGAGGTGGTCCTCCTTCTTCTGCTGCTGCATCATTTGCTGCTGCTGTTTCTGGAGATGCTGCTGCTGGATCATCTGCTGCTGCTGAAGTCGCATCTGTTCTTGCATTCGCTTCTCCTCTTGTAGTCGCTTCATCTGCTCAAGCTGCTGCTGCTGAAGCTGCTGCTGTCGGGCACGCTCCTGGAAATTGGCGTGCACCGAAGGAACGCCGAGCGGAGGAGCTGGCGGTGGCCGCGGAGGCGGCGACTGTGGAGTCTTCACTGTGGGCGGTGTGGATGCAGAGTAGGCTTGTGGAACAATCGACAGGGTCTTCTTGACCGAAGGTGAAAATGCGTTAGACGTCATTAATGCAGGGTTGGTGTATGCTTCGATGGATGGAGTGGTTGGTATGGCAGCGGCCGCCGCGGCCGCTGCTGCAACGTTTGCGCTCGGGGGTTGTGAAGTGTGTCTCGTAGTCTTTGTGCTGTTAGACCGCATGGGCGGCTTTGGCGCCGACCGCGTGGGCATAAACACTTCCTTTACACTGTTAGACCGACCGGGAATACCAGGCGTGCCAGGTGTAGGCGCAGTCCGTGGCTTAGAAAAGTAATCGTTAGCATGTGTCTTGGCCTTGTCGAACTTCTTCCACACGTCGTCGTCGTCCTTCTTTGCGTTGTCCTGGTAGAATTGCATTACGTCAATCACAGCCTGAGGATGCTGTTCGGCCTCCATCTTGGAAATGCCGCTGTCCTTAAGCAGGACCTCCCACTCCTTGGGGATACCCGTGAACTGACCAGTGTCAAAGTTGTATCCGACATGCGTCAGGTGTTTAGCATCGTATGGCTCTGAAATTTTCAGCGCAGCAGCCAGAGGAGGCACCTCGGGCGTCGGCGCCTTTTCGCCCTTCATGGAGCTGACTATATTGCTGATAACGCTCTTCACTGACTTGGACCCGTTCAAGGTACCTCTTCGCTTTCGTCCGCCAGAGGCGGTAGAGTCTGCTCGGTCTGCCCGCGTCAGAGGCGTGTTTGGGGTGAATGGAATTTCCGGGGATCGCTCAACCTCCGGGAAAGGAATCAGTGGGGTCGTCTGAGCGGCCCTACTCGTGGCTCTACTCCTTGGAGCCGAGGACGAAACGTGCGAGACGGACGACCTCGACGACCGCGGAGAAACCACCTGCTGTTCTTTCTGGCTCA
The DNA here is from genome assembly GCA_003705745.3 of Blastobotrys muscicola. Classification (NCBI taxonomy): domain Eukaryota; kingdom Fungi; phylum Ascomycota; class Dipodascomycetes; order Dipodascales; family Trichomonascaceae; genus Blastobotrys; species Blastobotrys muscicola. Next base: position 30,520 of record PPJL03000051.1, on the reverse strand, counting down.
TTCGCGGTGTCTCGTCGCTGAACGAACCTGTCGTTTGCAGCTGGGGGGTCACCGGCGAGGGCTCCTCGTTAGACGACTGAGATGAAGTGAAAGCTGGCGCATCTGACTGACGTCGCGCTCGTGTCTGAACAGAAGGATACCGCGCGACGCTGCTGGACGAACTGTTGGGGGTGAATGAAAACGAGTCGCCCAGCTGCAGGTTCTGTGTCTTTTGAGTAACCTCCTCGGGGTCAGAGAGTAGAAAGCCGTTCTTGGAGTAAATCAGCTTGGCCTCCTCATAGTCGTCCTCCGCGTACTCGTTGCCGTAGTTGTAGTTTTGTTCGGGTTCGCGATCGTTGAAGACAATAGGGTCTTCTAATCTCGGGCGGTCTATGTTAGCTTACGAGCGAATTCACGAGCGAGATCCTAGCGCCTGGCTCGCCTTCCCAGTCTCACGCCATTCTATCTCACATTCAATCATATCTGTAACATGAATAAACTGGGCGCGCCAACCAACCAGGGCCTCATATCCAAACACCACCTCCACTCAACATGCAAGTTCCAGCCACACCAGGCGACAACCTCACACACCGCACGTAATCTCGTCCCACACCTCCTCCGCTCCTGAACATCTGCCCATCCTCGCGCATTCCGTCCCAATAGAGCCACATCGCGACAATCCGCCTCATCTACATTCCACTTTCTCATCTCATCTATTGTTCATTGTTGCTCTCGTCGTGCCGCAAGCTACCTTGATGTGGTCCGTATTGGTGCGCCGTATTGTTCGTATCCTGCCCTTGTTACGTGTCCTCGCGGGCCAGCACTAAATAGCACTAGTAGGCCTGTAGCCTCTTTGCACTCTTTAATGCCCGCAGATCTTTCGTATTTCTGTGTCCGTATCCCATTTCATGTTCAGTGCGGTCAAAGTGGCCCAGGTGTGTAATCGTGCGTCCAGTCCCATAGCCCATAATATCAGCCCTTCCTCATCATTTTGTCCCAGCCTCGCTCCTTCGCTCCCTTCCTAGTTCTCAGTAATGTACTCACTCATATCCATCGTGGCCATGTCACCAGTCGGTATCTATCGCGTGGTATTCAACCGTGGAATCAGGTAGCCGTCCATACACCGTGTGCTGCTAGCTGTCTCTATTGCTGCTGTATAAACCGTGCCGTGTAGTGCCTTAGTCTAGCCTAGTAGTATTGTATCCCGCAGTGTATCCGCAATACTGTATCCCGTCGTGTATCTCTATTGCGACTCCTAAACTTTTCGTAGGGGAAGTCAAACGCTTTTGGGACTGGGAGCGCTTTTGCTTTTGGCGTCTGTTTTTTTCATTTTTGGTGCGCTGCGGAATGGCGCAAAAAGCAATCCTACGCCTGTGGGATCCATGCAAGGAGTCTGCGGCCTTGTGCCATAAACGTGAAAGCGTTATGCGTTTGTGCAGTGCGCAACTACGCATGCGTGCTGGCTATAGGTCAATTAGCGAAACTCTAAGTTTGTCTTAATAAATACATAGCCTCGAGCTCAACGTCTTGGAGCTCAACTCCACAAGCCAGGCGTCTGGGTAGCGAGGTTCGGCAAGCATCTGGGCCAGCCGTATTAAGGTATCGGGGACCCGGTGGCATCGGTTATACATGCTGCCAACCTCGCCTAAACCGAGCAAAACTCGCTTCGCTCGGCTATGGCTAGCGATTGCACACAAAAACACCAACAATCACACTCCTCTCCTGAACACTCTCAACCCCTATAAACGCCGGCATCGCGTCTCCCGGCGCCAGCGTAAACACATACGCGTCCTTAACGATACTCCTGCGATGCTTAATCACACCAAACTTGTCCCGCGCGTGAAAGTAGTCAAATAGTTGCTGGTATCCCGTCTGCGGTGCGGGCTCGTCGCTATGCAGCACAAATGACACAATATCCTTGCTGCCGCTCACGGAGTAAAGGTACTCCGTGGCCGTTTCACGAGACAGCCGGCCATCGACAACTAACGGTGCCGACAAGTCAATGACGTCATTCCAGGAGGTTTCATTAAACTCTGGGCTGCTCGAGTGTAGATGCACTGCGTTGCCTGGGAACTCGCCAACCCCAGGCATGCTCACCGTACCTTTCCAGACAGTGTCATTGACAATGGCGCTGATGTCTTCATTTATAATGTTTTCACTGACCGTCTCGCCCTCGTTGACGCCATTAACACCCCCTTCGGGATTCTCCTCTGGCCCTGGCGGGGAGCCAGAGGCAGCCGGGGAATAAACAAATGCACCAAAATCCTGGAACTCTTGGACCCCCTGTCCCTGGTCTGTTTCAGGTTCTGTACGCTGTTCTGTAAGCTCTTGTTCTGCAGGCTGAGGCTCTGCAGGGGGTTTATCATCCACCAGTATAGCTTCTCTTAGGTTTTCCTTGCGCACCTCATCCGCCTTCTTTTTCTTTTCAGGGTTAAGCATCTCCTCTGAGCTCAAGCTCACCACCTGGTCCGGACTCAATTCGCCCGTGACAATCCTAGTCCGTAGCTCTGCATTCTTGTCGTCACGCAGGTTAAACACCAGCGAACGGAACTTGTCCCTGTATTTGGGTCCAACATCCTTGCCCTTTGCCGCCAACAAGTCGTAGAGAGCCTTCTCTATGGCAACTGCAAGCCTCTCGCTGAACGGCGCAACGTCCTCCGATAATTCGAATTTCCCGCTAGCCACCGCCTGCGGTACTGCCTTTCTAAAAATGTCGTTAAAGGCAGAAGAAACGTGCTTCCGCACAGAGTCGCTGTGCTCTGCTATAGTGGCGGGCTCGGACTTGCGCCGCTTCTTGGGCTTTTCAGTACTAGCTATATCCGCGGCAGGCTCCTGTGACGACCTACAGGCAAAACACTGATAAACGTCTGGGACAAGGCTCTCGTCTTCCTTGCCAAACATACATATAAGGTGTTGCCACTTGAGGCACGACTCGCACTCAATCATGACGCGTTCGTCGTCCTCCACGTCGTTATCGCCACATGTGCAGTCCACTACGCCCTCCGCGTCTTCTTCCTCCTTGTCCACCTTCTTTCGAGGACGTTTCTTGGTCATGGCCTGTTCGTGCTCTAGTTGTTTTTCGCGTTCCAGTCGCTGGTGTTGGCCTTTGGTAGACCGAGAGCTTCTTCGGGGTTCCATCACGAGCGTATCGAGTGAAACACCTTGGGATTTGTGATGTAGCTGTTGAAGTCGACTGTGGTGTTCTGTGAATTCGTCAATCAGAGAATGTTTAGCGCGTGAAATTTACGTGATGAGGTTGCTTGAAAAGTCACGTGATGCGCTCAGCCGTGCTGTTACTCTTGACATTGTCAGTCGTGAGAACCAAGGCTAGGCTCGTTTCAGAAATTCCCGGTTGGTGGCTGCTTGGCTTGCTTCATTACGCGTCGGAAGTCAACGTTGTTTCCATTTGATGCTGGGCGCATAAATAATGCAATTTTCCCATTTGATCTGGCATTAAGGATATACTCTACAGTCAACCAGGCGAAATAGCTCGCTTGCTGTTCAGTAGCCATTGGTGTGGCAAAACTCGATGGTACTTGTAGGGTGTAGTATGGCCCAGTCTCTTTATTAATTCATCGAGTACACCCTATAGCTATTTATCTTCGGTGCTCGACTTCGCAATCGTCAGTTGTGCACCCTTAAATATTTAAAGCTTACTAGTAAGCTAGCTCAATGATCGACCTTGCCCATAATGCATCCCGCTGCCATTGAGAACCATTAATATATTGACTGACTTGTTTTCGTGTGCTTCTGGCCCGCGACGATCCACAAATTATTGAGCTAGCACAATTATTGGTGCTAGACATGTGCCATGCGTTTGTCCGAGGGTAACTTGCATCTTATCAAGCAGACATGGCAAGTACGTTCCAAGAATTGATGCGAAATACACAATTCATAATAACGACCCGTATCGGCGCCGCGAATCTCTGTGTATATGATTTTGTTCGGGTAATGAACAATTGCAATCGTAATTAGTATCGGCAGTGTCGATGGACTATGACATCGATAAGCTCAGTACGGTCAAATGGCGCGGCTTCAATATTCAGAAGTATCAATTTTCAGTACACACAATAGCCTCGAAAATACTTCAAAACAGTCCGCACTGCTCAACGTATATGGTACCATTTAAGAGCCATGACATTCGCTCGATCTCTCAGCTTCATAGTATCGACGTATTAGTATCTAGCATAAAATGAACTTGAGCCAGTTTATGTTAAAATGGCAGCGAATAAATTAAGAGCTAAAAGGGTTGCTAATGACCTCTGCGCCCTCCACTGGCGACAGACTCAACAAAAGCGGTCCTCGGACAATGACTCGGCCGAGATCTCTGGTCTCATCCAGCAGCTTGTTTTCGTCTTCGGGGTCTCGCAGCGTCTCTTTGACCTCGTCAAGCACAAGATTGTTTAGCTGATCGTATCCTTTGAGAATTCCAATCACTATATTAGATCACGTAGCCAGTAGACACGTATGCCTGTATTCACACTCACCCTCTCGTCCGCCCTGGAACTTGACTCGAATGGGCTTGTCCTGGTACTTTGCTAGGTCCAGGATAGCTTCCTTCTTGGGTCTCTCTTCACCCGGTCGGGGTCCTCGCTTCTGCTGTCTGTTCTGCCCGTCTGGCCGGCCGCCACGGCCTCCTCGTCCCCGAGTTCTGTCCATATGTGATGTGTGGTGGTTGTGGTGGTGAATCAACTTTTCGGAGGTGGGCCACCATCACCACTTTACCCATGGACGTCAACATCTTTGTCACGTCTGAACAGGTGTCGTCCGAGCGACGAATCTCGCCTGGTTGGTCAATTGCTATTCTTAAGAGCAAGCTTGAGCAAATCACTGGAATCCCCCCAAACAGCCAGAAGCTGCTAGTCTACGGGGCAGGAACAACCAGCACACCAGTCGCGCTTGATGATGACGAGGACACTTCGATAGGCCGGTACCTGGTCCCCTACGGACGAATCCACGTCGAGGACACGCGGCCGGCTGATAAACAGATTGACGTCAACGACGTTTCCGCCGTCGACAAATACGTTATGCCCGAGGAGGAGTACGAGAGCAGACGCGATACTGTGCTGCAGTGGAAGAAGAACAACAAGCTGGGCCGGTTTGACCCAAGCGCCCAGGAACAAAAGACAAACGCCGACGAGATCAAGGGTATTCAAGTCGGCGCCAGGTGCCGCGTGCAGGGACCCTCAGAGCGACGGGGCCTGGTCAAGTTTGTGGGCGTCGTCCCTGAGATTCACGAGTCTTTGAATTGGGTGGGTATCGAGTTTGACGAACCGGTGGGAAAGAACGATGGATCTGTCAAGGGTACGCGGTACTTCTCCACCAAGCCGAATCACGGCTCCTTCATCAAGCCAGAACTTGTCGAGACAGGCGACTTTCCAGAGGAGTTGTTTGACGACGATGAGCTCTAGACTTCAGCATACACACAGCATCTCATAATTACATTACGGCAATAAATACATTAATCAGAATCATCATCTCGGGCCTGCTCCAGCTGCTGGTTCATTAGCGTGTCGGTGGCCTGCACGAAAAACAAGCGACTGGCAGAGTCTGAGTTGTTTTTGATGGAATAGAAGTTGCCTCTCGGCACCTCAAATGACCCGCCTGTTGTCACCTTGAACAGCCTATCGGAAACGTTGACAGTGACCTTGCCGCGTATCAGGTAGAATATGTACGAATTTCTGGCCGACGGTTTGAGCGGCTTCTCCCCGCCCGGGTTGATTTCGATTATCCCTCCCGCAGTGAACTCAGCGTCGTCCTTGAACAGGGTCGCCAACCGGAAGTTCTCGTTGTTCGTTACTCCGCGCCATTCAATGGCGTTTGGCGCCCACGATATCACCCGCTCAGTCTTTTCCTCCGTGCTGGGATAATCGTAAACCTCGGCCCTCACGGTGCTCTCCATCACAAAGTCGTCGTCTTCGCTATCGCTTTCAAAGTCAATATCCTTCCTTGGCTTTGTGGTTCGTTTCTTGCGTTCAACCTTGGGCTTAGCGCGTGACCTCACTGGCGAATTCACGTATATGATTTCCTTAATTTCTGGCTTCTCCAGCTTGTCATCCAAACTATACACAATTCGCTCGTTCTTCCAGTACGCCAGGGGTTTTATCCTCTGCCGCGTCGAGCGTCGTACACCTTCTGTGTAATTAGCTGTCTCTGGTTGAGTTTCCGAGTTAGGTTTAGGCTGGGCTTTTGGTTTGGGCTGCGCCTTCGCTTTGGCCTGCGTCTTCGGTTTGGGTTGTGTCTTTGGTTTCGGATCAGCTTTTGGTGCCTGGACCTTTGGTGCCTGAACCTTCGCAGCCTTTCCTTTTGCTTTAGGCTTGGTCACTTTGGCTTCGTCGACCTTGGTCGGTAACTTGGGTGACTCCTTCAGAAATCCTTTTAGGCTTGATAGGGCCCTCTTGGGTTTAGGCGAGTTGATGAATGATTCAGGTAGCTGTGAGCTGTCAGGTACAGGTGATGGATCGCGTATTGGCGAGAAAGGTGAGGGGGAGCGTATGGGAGACGGCGAGCGTGGTGGTGAGTTTACTGGTGAGTATATAGGCGAGTGAACCGGTGATTGAACAGGTGACAGTTCTGGCGATTGTACTGGCGAGTCTGGTATCTTGGATTTGTACTGTTGTGGAGATCGTTTTATTTGCTTGATCGGCCGCTTAGAGGTATTGGTAGGTCGCCTGTAGACTGGTTCTGGCTCGGGCTCGGGCTCTGGCTCGGGCTCGTCCAGCTCCATAGATTCCGGTTCGTTATAATCTGGGCCAGAGTCGTAACCATTTCGCTCATCGTCGCTCAATATCCTCCCTATAGGTGATCTTACTGGTGGTGTGCTTATACTTGTGCGCCTAGTCTTGCTGCTGCGACGCGAGATGTCCATGCTCTGGGTGGTGTCCACGGTCCTATCGTGATCCAGTTCCGGGTTCAGGACTATGGAGAAGTCACGAGCCACGGAGCGTTTAGCGGGCTTTTCAGGCTCTTTATCGTCGTCAAAATACCCATCCATATCCTCCATTCCGTTCTCATCACGTGCCAGGTTTTGCTTCACCGTGAAGCCGGCACGACTAAGTTAGCACATCAAGAAAGGGACAGACACTCACCGGCCCTTCACGCCCAGCTCCTCAATGTTAAAAACACCGGGCCGACGCGACATTTCCCGTCTTTAGTGCCTTGGTCTCGTCGCGTGAAGTGGGATGTTGCAGCCGCACAACGCGTATCAAAACAGTTGATCTACTTCATAACACATACTGATCTTGCGCTAACCAAAGTTAGCATGTTGTGTTAGTAGTTATTATATACCGTATCGTCAGTTCCATCATATCGTCGTAAGTATTATGAGGCACAAACGTAAGCAGAACTAGCGCGCTCGTACCTCCATCATATCATATGCCCATCGTTAGGTGACAAGACTATCGAGTCACGGTGAATGAACAACTTCCCTCCGTAAACTTGTATCCCCCCTTGGTAAGTTCCTTCCTGATTGCGTTTTTGATCTTTGGAATTCCACCGGCACTGTGAATTCCCGTACCAGTAACCACCCTGAACGGTTGCAGCTTCCCAGCCGCAGCCCAGTTGTTGATCTTGACGTTAAAAAACTTGACTGCCACGTCCACTGGCGCACCGTGACAGTCAATGCAGTACAGCGACGACTGCTTTTCAATCATGTCGTAGTAGACGCTGTCCTTCATTGTCCGCGTGTGCGCATTGTGGTCCTGTGATATCTGCGAGTACACGCCTGCTGCGCTCCGATATAGCGGGTTCGAGCTTGATTTTTTGTAGTACTCTGCTGCCTTCTGTCGTGCATAGTTCCCGTTGGCCGAAGATACAGCAATCTGGCCCTCCAGGCTGCGCAGTTCGTGTTTCTTCAGCGGGCTCACCACTGTCCAGTCTCTGTCTTCTGCTGAGACCTTCCCACTGTCTGATATAGACGGTGATGTGAGTATAGGCGTGTATACGGGGTGCACAACCCGCTTGGGCTCCTCCTCCTTTGTCTTTTTCCGTCCTTTCTTGCGACCCACATAGGCCTGAGGCCCTGCTTCGTCTTCATCAATGGAGGCAATATTCAGCAGCTCATCAGTGGTGCGACTGAAATCATAGCCGTTTGCCTCGAGCCGGTGTTTGATTCTGGCTAGCGGGATGTTCGGGAAGGACTGCTGCAGGAACTGCAAATCCTTGGACGACGTTGCCGGTGGTAACGCGTCCACGAGAGCCTCATTGTTCAGGCCCGTAAGCAGTTCGTGTAGGATTTCTTCGTTCTCGGCATCCTGGTTAATCGCGGCTATTAGCGACGCATCTAGATATGGGTACTGTTCCACCAGCCGGTCTAGGCGCCGGCTAACCTCGTCGCTCATGTTCGCGCCAGCATGGGCGCGATCAATCCCATTTAACCTCACTTCCATCACTTCCATCTACTTCCACCAGCCTTAATTTTACGACAACAAAATTTAATAGCTCTCATCAAACGAACTCGCCATGTACGGATTCCCTCGAAACCTCTCAGACTATGAACTAAAACACTACATGCGACTGGCAATCATCATCTGCGGATATCTGCTGCTGCGGCCATATCTGCTCAAGTTCTCGGAGAAAATTACAAAGAAGAAGCTCGAGGAGGCTCAGACCGCCGCTAAGGAGAAGAACCAGGCCGAACTGGAGGGACGATCTAGCGCCGTCGAGGAGAAACCTGAAGGATGGGCCTGGGGATCGGGTGCTAAAAAGAGAGCCGAGAAGCAGCGAAAGAAGAAGGAGGAAGAGGCCAGGAGAGCCGCCGAGACTAGCGATCTGGATAGTGACGAAGATGTCGCCGATTTGCTGCAGTGAGTTGAATATCAACGACTAAATACCAACCACGACTAAATTACCGACAATGAATAGAGTGTACATATCAGACTAGGTGTATCAGGAATAATGTATTTTACGTGACTAATGTCGAGTGTCCGGTTGGTGTCGGGACATTCGGATCAATTTATCCGCCTTCTCCCATGTTCCGTGGTCACGTTCCGTGGCATGTTCGCGGTGGAGACTGAATCTGGTTTGGAATGAAGCTGAGCAATAGATTTCAGAAGTACAAGAGCTGTACCGACTAGCATAATTAGAGTTGGCTTGTATCGTTTACTTGACTGTCCACCCAAACGGGGAATTCCTGTCACAACACATCATCATTCAACCCCGCTAGAACATCACTTTACTGGTACACAGACACTCAGGTAACTAATTTAAATTATGAATAGTTAGGTTGTTACAACTAGGGTACATGTAGTTCATGACATGCGGCTGAGCTCGTGGGTAACCAACGATAGTAAAATTTCATATTCACGATAAAACGACAGTACTAACCCAACACATACGACGCTGATGCGATAACATGGCAGGCAGACGAGGCGGATTCGGAGGCCGTGGCGGCTTCGGCGGGCGGGGCGGTTTCGGCGGCACTAACTTTGACGGCATCAATCTTGAAATCAGCAGCAAGCCCTCTGAGCAGTATCCGCAGATGATTGTGCCTATCCAAGGGCCACACACAGAGTTTGAAAAGAAGGCTGCCGCGCAGTTGTTAGCATTCAAAAACGACATTAAAGAAGGTCCTCTTTATGTCGGATCACGGACAAAGGGCAAAGTCACAGTACAGATAGAGGAGAGCGGGACCAACGACGGCATAAAGCGATATGGAGACCGTTACAAGCGCAAGGTCAAGATTGGCCGGTCAGCAGACGAGCATCCTTACGTGGTGCGGTTCTTTCCAGAGGAGCTGCACGCGTCCATGGGCATTAAAAAGAAGCGAAAGAAGCTGGACATTTCAAAGTTCAAGTCAGACCTTATTAATATCGATTTTGGCGAAGACCCAGCCTCTGTCATTGAGAAACTCAAGCAGGTCGGCGACGAGGAGGAAGAGGCAGAGAAAGAGCTGTCTGAGGAGGAGGTAGACGACGACTTTGAGGATAACGAGGACGAGTTCGGTGATTATAACGCCGAGAGATATTTCGACGATGGAGACGAAATGAACGATATGGATGATGGTGATGACGAGGCGGCAATGTGACCTGGCTACGAACGCTAACACTAACACCATTGTCTACAAAAACCTGATGTCTACCGACGTTTGTGCATAGTAATAAATTAAGCCACCAAGTGGCGTGTACAGCCTGTACTAGTAGACTTGAGGCCTAGGTACCGCGATACCGGTACAACAACTCGCCTTCCTCGGGAAACTCCTCGGTCGCCAGGTACTCCTCCCTGGTCATACCCTGAGGAATTTTCGGGGGCAGGCTTGGCTTCTTGTACTGAAAGGCCGGCAAATTGTTCCTGATGACCTTGTTGAAGATACTGTCACCGTAACCGTCGTTGATCTGCCGCGAGATGTCCCACTGTCCCTCTCCAGTGTAACCGCCCACGCCTGGGTCAATGTGTCCCGGCTGCGGTGGAGGCGCACGGCCAATGGGTTCTGGCGCATACGTGGACCTATCCAAAATGTCGTTGCTGCGTAGATCGTGATTGAATGACTTGGTCTGCCGCAGTTGTTTAGGCTCGTAGCTGTCGGGCGAGAAAGGCAGCTCGTCCAGTCCCTCATCAAACTGGGCATTGTGTGGCAGCCCGCTGTTTACGGGCTTTCGCTTGATTGGGGATTTCCCTGGTGTGCCACCAGGAGAGCCGCCGACGGGAACTCTGTGCACCGTAGGCGTGCTGTTGGCGGACCGAGGAAGACGGTACGGTGTGGGTGCTGGGCTGGGGGCGGGTGAGTGTCCTGGGGAGCGGCCAGAATGCGGTGCGGAGTGAGTGTGCGTCATGGGGATGGCCTGATGATTCGGTGATTGGCCGGGCGAGTAGTGCTGTGGAGGAGGTGCGTATTGCGGCATGGAATGCGAGTGTTGGTGGCCAGGTGTAAAGAATTCTGAGTGGCCGGGGCCATATTGAGTGTGTCCGTATTGAGAGTCGTATTGAGAGTCGTATTGAGACTGTCCAGGGGCGTACTGCGACTGACTAGGTGCGTGAGGACCTGGCGGCGGGGTGTAGCCGTACTGTGGCCTAGAATGCAGAATCGAGTGCTGATGCGAAGGTGCTGGAGGGATCGATGGCAGAACCAGTCCCGACGGCCCTGGCGGGATCTGTGGCAGGAAGCTCATGGGATCATCTGGCATCGTGTTATCCGGCGGGTAGGGCAGGTTGTGCGGTGGAGGCAGCGGCGGCAATCCATGACTAGAGGCGCTATTTCTAGAATCCGTACGCCTAGTCTCGCCAGTAATACTGTGTCGCTCGCTAACCATGCTCTGCCGGGATGGTTCTCTGGATGGAACATCTCCAGGCTGGTTGGGCAGCGGACGTGAAGCAGTGCTCATATTTGGCGGAGTGGGCAGATCATGGGCTTTGGCCTGCTTAGCCACGGAGGGCCGCTTCTTCTTGGGCACGGCCGGCTTGAGAGGATAGAAGGTCATTTCTATGTATACCTCACCGGCGTACTTACCCTTGAACTGGAGCTCGTGCCAGTCATCATAGCCCTCGGAAGGTTTGCTGTTGAATGCATTATCTAGTCGAATCACAGTATCACCAATCAGTTCAGGCTTGGAATCATTCTCATCCAAGACGCTAAGCTTGAGCTGCTTGTGCTCAGCAGCACTGGTGACATCGAATCTGATCTCGTGATCCCAGTGAGGGGTCTGGCCGCCTCGAACATCTGTGGGTGATCTTTTGGCGTCGTGGCCGACACGCCCTATGCAATACGGGTTTTGTTTGCCTAGTTTCCTTCTGTTGGGCAGATTACGCTTGTTAGTCCTGGTGCTGCCGTGGTATACTCACCGCCTTGATGAAGATGATAATCAGAGTGCCCAATGGCACAGGTTCGTTCATTAGTGATGCACCGTCAGACCCGTTGTTTATATGCGCGCACAGGCAGTGCAGGTACGCTTTGCGGCTCAGCCTAGCACCCCGAGAGGACCATAAGCCCGGCAAACGGTGCAATGCCAGCTACTCTTTCTTGTTCACATTACCGTACGTGTGGTGTCTCTGTGTGCTTGGTCCTGGTTTGTGCTTAGGTTTGAGACTTGCTTGAGTCAAAATTGAGTTTGGCTGGCGGTACGCATTGGGGTCTAGCACTGATAGATGAAGCGGGTGCTTCGAGCGGGTGCTTCAAGCGGGTGTGTATTTGATTAGGTATACACGGGCGAGAAAATGACAGGATGTTGTCTGGTTAGTATGCGGACAGAATTGCCGGGTCCAGGACTTGAAGCTGGACAAAGCCAGCGGAAGTCAATTTGTGTTTTGACTAGCCTGTGAAGCAGTCTTGTGCTTTTACTAATTGGTTATTTCGGGGTTTACGGCGTAGCGCGTGTGACCAGCGCCGGAAATCAATTCAATGTTACATGGGCAATTATCAGCAAATCAACCTAGTCCTTGTGGATGAGACCATCTGATGACATAAGGATTAGCCTTGAGGCTGGCATCTTCAGGTGATGGTTTTGCGAGTTTTATGCTGGCCTTATGTCTCTTTTCACATATACGTGGCCTACGCCTCGATCCAGACTTCCCCACTATGGCCAACCCCACCAAGTAGAACGTGGAAGACTGAAGTGGGGAAAGGTTCGCTAGCAAGGATTTCCGTCAACAAAGAACACTGTGCTTGCAGTGACTGCCATTGATCTCTAAGATCGCAAACAAGTTCATCGCATACCATGATGTGCAGGGTACCGAGTACACGGCTCCATCAACCTTGGCATCGAGTGGGACGGGCTACTGAACAAAAGCCACACGCAGCACACACGTTATGCAAGTGTCAGCTTCCCCGCAGTGTGGTCGTAACCCTTCGGTGTGATAGTGAAAGACGGTGTATTGCGAGCAAAAACGCTGTATGAAAGTAAACAAAGACTCGGCATCCGAGATCCACCAACTAACCCTACTGCCGAGTATGATCAGTCAGGTGGTTCCGAGCTATTTCGGGATCGTTTTATGACTGCGCATTGAAGCATGCATACGTCCCAATCGGGCAAAAGATAAACACCCTTGTTTACATTCTTGCATTCCTAATTTGAGACCAAAAATAATAACAGCTAAAGGCCATGATCCAGCACATAGTTTCCATCGACTAAGATCATTTTCCAACCTGACCAGTGCCATGACCCACACTCGCCAGGCCAGCGCTGCTGACAGCACCTACAATCTTCGCTTGAACCCGCTCAACATTCGCAACATGGATGGCTCAGACCTCGTGCTGGGTGGAGATCTGGAATGTGACCTGAGCTACAAGCTACAGGGCGTCGTCAAGAGTGGCCGGCCTGTTATTTCTTCTCCCAGACCCGACGAAATTCGCAGCGGTCAGAGCGCATTCATTGAGCACGCCCGGTCAAAGTCTTCTTCGCCTACCGACGAGCTTCTAGATTGCCTAACGGAAACACACGAAGACGACCTGATTTCCCCCCTGCAGGCAGCGAGAATGCGACAGGCCCTACAAACAACAATGGAAGCGGACACACACAACACTATGAACGATATGAGCGATAGTGACAGTCTCAAGACTGGCAGCGTCAAGAGCCACAACATTAGCTTGAAAAGTCAGAGAATTGAAGGCGAACGGTCTGTCAAGGTTGAAAATGACAAGCTAGAGCTGCCCAACTTTGATCTGGACGTTCCCTTTGACAAACTAATGAACCCGTACCTCGAGCTTCCTCCAACGCCAGACTACGAGTTTGATTTAAAGCGGAAGAACACAATCACGTCTACTCGAAGCAAGACCGTGAGTGCCCCTAGTGAATCTAAGCAAGTCTTTCAGCGACTACGCAGTGTTCGAGCCATGAAGACTCAGCTCAACAGGTCTGACTCGCATCTGGTGGAGAAGCACACACCTGTTCCTACACAGGAGTTCCAGTTTAAGCCATTGGACTACGCAAAGACCATGCCATTCAGCCCCGACTCCGATAGCTATTCGTTCTACTCTGGCAACAGCACTCCCATGCCTGATGCTTCCTCGTTCTCTACTCAGAATGACTCCAAGGGTTCACGTAGCATCAGCGATCTTTCACTCAGCCCCGCCACAGACACCTCTGTTCACGTCAACAGGTCTCCAATTGATCCACATGACCGGGGCAGGCTGTTTCTGAGAATCAAGGGCGTCAAAGACCTCAAGCTGCCGCTAGAAATGGAAAGAAACCCCATTTTCACGCTCACACTCGACAATGGCATCCAGTGCGTCACCACATATCCCATCAACTTCTCGAAAGATACGAGCGAGATCAACCAGGAGTTTGAGCTTGTGGTGGGCCATGACCTCCAACTGGTGATGACCCTCAATGCGAGCATGGACCCGAAATGGGACTACTCTGCTGCCAATTCAACCACAAACACGCCAACCTCTAGCCCAAGAAAGAAGCGGTTCGGACTCTTTTCCAAGAAACCGAAGGAGGAGCCAGGCGTGAAGGTCGAGGACATTTGGGACAATTTGGTGGGGCCAGAAGGCGAGTTTGCCAGGGCATATGTGATTCACTCTGATGTCGAAAAGGACATCTACGGCGTTCCCCAGACTTTCAACCTGTCATGCTATAATGAGTGGGCTGTTCAGTCGCGAGTCGTACAAAAAACATCAAAGGAGGACAAGCGAAAGAGCAAGCCCGTTTTTGTGGAGGAAAAGAAAAGACTAGAGCCATACCGAATTGGAGGTCTTGAGGTTTCCATGATTTACGTGCCCCGAGCATTCCGGGAAGAAATTCTACCCTCCAGCTTTGAAAACACAGTCAAGGAGCTCCAGCTGGCTATGGACTCCTATAATGTGACCCACGAGGGCTTCCTTTCGCAGCAGGGCGGAGACTGCTCGTTGCTGCGCCGTCGGTGGTTCAAGCTGGAGAACGCCAGCCTGGTTGGTCATCACGAAGAGACCATGAAGGTGAGAAACGTCATCAGCTTGGAAAACGCGGTGGAGGTCGTTGATGACACTTGTTATGACGACATGACATCGTTCCGTCTGATTTTCAATAACGGAGGCGTCATTCACTTTATGGCTGAGAGTCCAGCCGTCAGGAAGGATTGGGTTCGAGTTTTGGCTCAAAAGATTAAGCATTGTTCCGGTCAGGAGAGGACCTGGCAGGATAAGGTTATAAATCTTCATAACGCTCGAGCGTAGCGCTATCATCGCTCAAGCAGTACAACCAGTATTGCGAACTTATCTATTGCTCACTCATCCATACCATATAGCTTACTTACTTAATTTATGATGTTTACGTTGTTTACCTGAAATCGCGCATGCAACCCAAACTTATTGTCTTTGACCTGGACTACACACTATGGCGTACGTTATTGTTCGAGACTGATCTAACCTAGCTGTATGTATTCTGGATTTTGCTGAGTGCTAACGAGTGTTGGTGTGATACGCACGTCTCCGTGCCCATCAAAGCTGGCCCTGAGGGAAAGGTGATTGTTGACAAGTTTGGTAAACAGGTTGGGTTCTACAAGGACGTCCCAGAGATTCTTGTTCATATTCAGAAAGAAGGCATCATGTGTGCCGCTGCCTCGAGGACCCACGCCCCGGACGTGGCGATCAGCATGCTGAGGCTCCTGAAGGTAGACGGGGTGCCTTCTATTGAATACTTTGATCACAAGGAGTGGGGAATTGGTACCAAGATCAGTCATTTCAAGGCACTTCATGAGAAGACCGGTATAGACTACAAAGACATGGTCTTTTTTGATGACGAGAGCCGGAATAAAGACGTCGAGAAGGTGTTGGGCGTGACTTTTGTGTTACTCAAGAATGGCTTAGACTGGACAATGTTCAACAAGGGACTCAAAATGTGGAGGGACAGAAAGAGCCAAAGTACTCTAGATGGGTTCGTCACATTGGCAAGTTAATGAGCTACAACTTTGATAACGAGGCATGTCATTAACGAGATACACTGAAGGAACGTGTCTGTCCCCACACCCGTCCATCAACTATTACTAGTAGAATAAAGACTGAACACAATTCTCAAAACTGTTGACCTACTGTAACTGATAGTGATTTGTTTGATGTCACGTGACATGAGCAAATGTGGCATGTTTATGTCCAGAGCCTCACAACCACCCCACAAACCTTCACGATGGGTATCCTTGGTCTTACCCGCAAGGCAAAGAATTGCCGCCTCCGAATTTCGGCGAAAGACTTCAAGAACCAGGAGAATGCACACCTTTATATAGATGGGCCATCTTTTGCTCACCACATTGCTAATCTTGATCCGACGTCCCTCTACAATGCTCGCAGTAAGGCACAGGAAGTTGTTCAAAATTTACTGCAATTGACGGAGAACTTTGTCAAAGTTCAATTTTTCTTTGATGGTGGCCTTCCTAGAGAAAAGTTCGAGACTCGAATGGAGCGAAGACAGGACCGAATTGACAAACGAGAAACAAACGTGCCATCTGCTACGTCGTTTTTCTCTCAAGTTTTGACTGACTACTTTCCAGAGATCCAGGCCCTTGTTTGTTTGGGAGAGGCGGACGATGAGATCGCTTACCAGATGAATCGAGATATAGAGGAATTCGAAAAGAACCATCCGGATGAGAAATCCGTGTTCTATATCTTGACTGACGATTCTGACTACTACCGATACCCGTTTCCCCCAAATGTCTTCATGATCAAACTGTGGTATTCTGACTTCACCGGCAGCCCGTCGCTGGAAGTAATGCCAATAAGACTTATCCGTGACAAGTTTGTGTTTCCACGCGACTTCTCCCCATTTCCAACAGAAAGCCAAGGAGCGGTCACTATGGTAAAGGCAGTGCCCAAGATGTACGAATTGATATCCTCGTACAAATTCTATGACCACTACCAGTCGTTTCTGGATACCCTGAGTGAGCACGTTGACGACGAGCCTGCTTGGACAATTGGCGACTCGTCTAAGTACAGAGCTTATGGATATCGCGAGATGTTAAAGGATCAAGAAGGCTGGCAGGCTATGGACGAGAAGGTTGTGTACGAGTTTTATCAGGTACACCGATTTTACATGAAAAAGCCCTTGGTTTTGAACGAACACGAATTGAGCGAAGCAAGCTTGGAGAAGCTCAAGACCCAGGACGGGATAATTGAAGAAATTGTGAGGCAGGTCACTGCCGAACCCTGGGCCAAGTTCGAATCGGCAGTTAAGAAGTATCTGCTTCACATTCTCGAGATTGAAGTCATTGAAATGGACACTCTGACGGCAGTCACTGCTCAAATGAAGGACGTTACGTTGCGAGCCAAAAAGCTGCAGGGTTCTGATGTTGAGAGACTATTTTCACGCCTACAGGCAGTATTGGGCTCAATGAGCTTCATCGAGAATGCCGGAATTCCATTGGGAATCAAGATTCGACAGTGGCATTTAGACAAGAAACGACTTTCACTCTTCATCAACATGAAGTGATTTTATCGTCAGTGATCCATTAATTAGCACGTGATTATTTATTTCTGAGGTTAGATATTCTGGAGTCAATTGTTTACAAGGAAAGCTTGCCGATTTCTGGGACGTCGCTGGCAGGAACCTGGGTCTGAGCCTGAACTGGAACGTCGGCCTGCACTGGGGCTTGAGCCTGAGGAGGCGCCTCGTAGGCTGGAGCTGGAGCTGGCTCAGCGGGGTGGGCAGCTGGAATCTCAGACTTGGGGACTTCAGCATGCGTGGGGACTGGCTCAGAGGCGACTGGAGGAGCGACTGGAGGAGCACCGGTGGCGGCACCAGCAGCAGCGACAGCCGGTCCACTAGCGGCCATTCCAGCGGCTGGAACAGCAGCGGCGTCCAAACTAGAGGTTGGCTTGGTAGCCTGAGGAGAAGCTGGTGGTGATGGAGATGTCTCAAGGGCGGCACCGCCGTGAACACCAGCGGCTCTCCTCAAAGCCTCGTGCCAGGCCAAGTGCTCATCATAAGTGTTGGTCTTGAAGGCATAAGTGTGCTTAGTTCCGATAGATGGTCGGGAAACGATTCCCTTGCCCTGAATTTCGAACTTGTATTTTCCAGACTCGAAAGAAGAAGGTGGTCCCAAAGTGCAGTCAGGCAGGTAAAGAGAGAATTCTGGCGTTGGCTCGGAGACCGGGTCCTGAGTCTTAAACATGTGCAGATAGTTGGCGGTTGTGAGCACGTAAAAACCTGAATTGTATGACTTGAGCAGCTTGCCGCCCTTTCGCTGGAGCATACCCTCGATGACGGGCTTAGTGGCTGGGTGGCTGTCATTAGAAAAGGATGTCGCGGCGAGGGTTCGCTTTGGAGTCTCTGGGGGAATGAGGTTAGATGTTTGTCGGGACACGAACTGTTCCCATTCGTAGTTGGGCTTGATACCGGCGAAGGTCTCAGCGATGGTTCGGTAGGAGTCGGCGTAGACCTGGGCGAATTGAGCCTGGATGTGATTCATGAGGTGCGTGGCCTGCTGAATCACCTGGATGATGTGGTTCTCAAGCGTGAGGAAGTTTTTCTGAGCGCTATTGACGGCATCGAGCTGAGTGTTCTCCTTATTGAGCTGGTCGTCGATTGCGCTGACACAAACTCGGTAAAGGACGTAAGGGTCGTTCTTTGCGTCGACCTTAACGGAGTGCGAGGACGAAGCGTACTGACCGAGGGACTCAATGTTCTTCTGGGAGATACTCTTGGCCTTCTCGACGTCCTTGAGACCCTTGAGGGAGGAACTCTTGAGGCCCTTCATGTGCTTCTCAATATCGCCCTTGAGGGTGTCGAGCTGGGGGCCAACAGACTGCTTAAGCGCGGTCTCGACCTCACTGGATTTGTTGTAGAGGATATCGACCCGCTCTCGCATAGTGTGGAAGGACTCGGCCATGCCGATTTCGCCGCCCTCGTTGGTAGCGCCAGGGGATGTTGGCGAGGATGGCGAAGTTGGCCTGGCGCCGTCCTCACCGAGAGCAAAGTCGAATCGCGGAGCCTCGGCAATGGCCTTCCTAGTCTTCTCGAGGCCATTGGAGATGGACTTTTGAATAGTTACCTGCGAATCGAGATAATCCTGAACAATAGAGACGGCGTGCTTCCAGTTCTCCAGTCTGGCAATTAGCACCCGCGTAGGGTCTGGGAACCCGTAGCTGAGAGCGTCGTGTTTCTCCATGTTGTGTATTTTTTAGTGTTTGGGTGAGTGCGGTAAGGAGGCGCTTTATACGATCGCAGCAATCGATCTGATTCACGCTTGCTGCTGCAGGGTCCACAGTCACGAGTTTCCCTAAGCGTAATTATACTTGGGTGCTTGGCTTAGCATGCCAAAGCGATTGAATAACGACAGGGGTTAGTGCAATTAAATCAAATGATTGCCTCGACAATGCCAATTCCATCAGATAAACGTGGTTAGCTAGTATGGTTGACGCAGGCAAATGGTCTCACCTTGACGCGCATGGAATGTTGCCCACCACATGGAAATAAGACAGTGCAGGAAGAGGCGCAGACAAAAATCACGGAGATGTGATGAGTGACGTCACAACACTATACACCTAACGCCTGTCGTAATGTTGTAACGTGTGCACGTTGGTTGAGAATTCTCGTTGGCAGAACGAGGCTTAGCGTGGGCGTCAGTATGACGTCGTTGGAGGGCGAATCTGCAGTGTGGACGTTAAGTATACTGTTGCTTGTCGGTACGGTCAAAAGTGCTGGCAGCTAACGATAGAAGTTAATCACTGCAATGACCACGTGTGATATGCGTGAGAGCACCAGATGTTGATGGAGGTTGTGGCTGGCATTCGGAACTTTTCAAGGGACCCAATGAAAGAGCCTAGTCGACTGAGGTATAGCCCAGGTCTGCTCAGCACGGCAAAAAAAAAGTTAAACATCCACCAAGCCACATCGCCAACCCTCCCTTGTCCACCGCTTGGCGTGTCGGCCGTGCGACTTCATTCCCGAGCTCGGGTCGGCTCAATTAATGTCCAACGCTTGGCTGGAGCATGCTGGTCAACCGTTTTTCAGCCGTGCTTTCAGTATCGTGTGTGCAATTGCATACCCATAAAGCTAAGCTACTGTGTAAAAGACTCAGTGCTCACGCCCAAGACCAGGTTTCATGGTTCAACACTATCCCCCATGTCACATGGATGAATACATTTCAAGTCTATTCCGTCCTGAATAGTGAAACGGTATACGAAGTTTGATTGCCGGTACATAATATTATATGACGCACTGATCCGATGGATCTCGGGAACTTTGTGAAACAGACCCGCTATTTTAACGCCTTTGAACTGACCACAGCCTATTCACAGCGCTGTAGTCATTGGGCTCGGATAGCCCGCCGGCTCGGTGACGGGACGGGTTTTGTAGAGGCAGGTTCGTGTATTGATACGCGGTTAAGGTGAATCATGTGTGAGACATATGCATGATAGTCGGGTGATTTTCACAACAATGAAAATCATGACATCTCTTCAATAACCCACATAATTATAGATCTCTAATTTCAGTATTCAGTATTGAATAACTGTAGCTTCAAAAAACAACAAACTGTCAACACCGGCGGATCCGGCTTCCCGCCGCTAACCGAGAATTCTCAGGTACCCGTAAAGGCACCCGTAACAGCTGTAAGAACCCCGTAAAAGCACTCCTACGGTGAAACCAAGGCCGGTCCGGCTGCCCGCGGTCCCAGGTCCCCCGCAAACGACCTCAGATTGCTGTATCTGTGATACATGGGGTAACTGGATCGCTAAATTTTCTGGCGCGCTGACCCACCGCCCCAAACTACCCAGCGCGACCCGACGGACTCTCAGACAGGCTCTTCAATGAATACGGGGATGGGACCGCACGGCGGGTGGGCCGGGATGACGAGTCGCGCCAGCCGTGGTGCATAAGTTAGGCACCGCGCAGGCTTCCTTCCCTTTTTGTGCGTCACCGTTGGGGAGTGTGCCTGGTTCCTGCACAAGGTACCTGGTGCCTGACCTAGTACCTGATCCACAATGTCCCGCGAGTAATATTAGAATATGAGGGGTACTGATAGCGGGGCTGATCTCTATATAACCGTGCCATCCCTTGGCATATCAGCACACTCAGTCACTCATTCACTCATTCACTCACCCACATTCATTCACTCTTTAATCCAATCATGGACTACGAAAAATCAAACGACTCTTTCGA
This sequence comes from Blastobotrys muscicola, assembly GCA_003705745.3. Taxonomy (NCBI): domain Eukaryota; kingdom Fungi; phylum Ascomycota; class Dipodascomycetes; order Dipodascales; family Trichomonascaceae; genus Blastobotrys; species Blastobotrys muscicola. Next base: position 9,539 of record PPJL03000051.1, on the reverse strand, counting down.
GAGCGTGCACAAAATGGACCCGACCTTGGTCGAGGCCCGAGAGGCTAACGAGAAGGAGAGATCCATGAGCCTCATGGAGGGTATCCGACTTTACCCTAAGGCCATGGCCTGGTCCGTTCTTCTTTCTACTGCCCTGGTTATGGAGGGTTACGATACCGCCATTCTTGGTTCCTTCTACGCCCTTCCAGCCTTCCAGAAGAAGTTCGGCAACCCAGTGCCAGGCCAGCCAGGCCACTACCAGCTCACTCCCTCGTGGCAGGCTGGTCTGTCCAACGGTGTCGGTGTCGGTGAGGTCCTCGGTCTGTTCGCCTCCGGTATCATTGCTGAGAAGATTGGCTACCGAAAGACCTTCGCCGGTGCCCTGTTCCTCGTCGCTTGCTTCATCAACTTCCAGTTCTGGGCCAAGGACATTGAAATGCTGCTCATTGGTGAAATTCTCTGTGGAATCCCATGGGGTGTTTTCCAGACCCTGACCACCACCTATGCCTCTGAAGTTTGTCCTACTGTTCTGCGATGCTACCTGTCTTCCTACGTCAACATGTGCTGGGTCTTTGGCCAGCTGATCGCCGCCGGTGTCATGCGGGCTATGGAGTCCCAGCCAATCGACTACGAGTGGGCTTACCGAATTCCTTTCGCTCTGCAGTGGATCTGGCCTATTCCTTTGTTCATTGGTGCCCTGTTTGCCCCAGAATCCCCATGGTGGTTGGTTCGAAAGGGCCGACACGAGGATGCCGTTGCCTCTCTCAAGCGATTGACTTCTGCCAACAACACTGACTTTGACCCCGAAAAGACTGTTGCCCTTATGGTCCACACCAACGAAGTTGAGCGAGAGCTCGAGTCTGGTACCACCTACTGGGATCTGTTCAAGGGTATCAACCTGCGACGAACTGAGATTGCCTGCTGCGTCTGGGTCATTCAGGCCCTGTGCGGTTCTTCTCTCCAGGGTAACGCTGCTTACTTCTACGAACAGGCTGGCTTGGCTACCTCTTTTGCCTTTGACCTTAACATCATCCAGTACGTCCTCGGTATCTTTGGTACTGCTCTCTCCTGGGTCTGCATGAAGCACTTTGGCCGAAGAACCCTCTACATCTTCGGTCTGTCTGCCCTTTGCGTTGTTCTCTTTGTCATTGGCGGTCTGTCTCTGGGTCCAAAGGATAACTCTGCCTTCGGCTGGGGTATCGGTTCCATGCTCCTGCTGCACACCTTCATCTACGACTTCACTGTCGGTCCTGCTTGTTACGCCCTGGTGCCAGAGGTCGCCTCTGGTCGACTGCGAGCCAAGTCTACTGTCATGGCTCGAAATGTCTACAACATTGCTAGCATTGTCATCAACGTCATCAACCCATACATGCTCAACCCAACCGCCTGGAACTGGGGTGCTAAGACCGGTTTCTTCTGGGGCTGCTTCTGTCTCGGATGTCTGGTCTGGTCTTACTTCCGACTTCCAGAGCCAAAGGGAAGAACCTACGGAGAGCTTGATGTTCTCTTTGAGATGAAGGTGCCAGCTCGAAAGTTCAGCTCCACCGTTGTCGACCAGTTTGCCCTTCACCCAACTCTCGAGGACGAGCTCGACGGAGGCAAGGGTGCTTTCTAATTTATCAAAACTCCTCGACTAACACTGGAAAACGCGACAATCACACGCGCTGGATATATTTAATGGTATTTAAATCAAAATAAGCTGGATTCTCTTACTTGCGCTCACTAGCTCTTCAAACATGTCCTCACCCCGAATCTCACTTTCTAACTTTTTGCATCAAAATTCTTTTCGGCCCACTGTGGACTGTACTGCGTGGGGCCCGCAATCATGTGCTGAGAGATGCCGACGGCAATTCTCTCATCCTGAGTCACCCGCCTCGACGATCTATGCAAGATGAAAGAGATGAAGTCATAAGTCTTCATAGCTGTAGTATACAAACTCAATAAATAAGAGATCGTCAACTCATAAAAGGAGTCAGCCAGGCCAAACTTTTGTAGATCCACAAGGCTAAGCTCGCCTAGACCGCCCCGTGAATCTCATCAGATCCTGGTGGGCCGGCCGTTTCCCCAGCAAGGCGTTGGGCCAACCCCCGGCGGAAAGACTTGTCCAAGTTTTCAAACTCATCCAGTGCCCATCCACACCCGGCCCAATCGAAGAACTCATGGTTCTCTCTCGTCTTAACTTGGCACCGCGCAAGGTCGGAAAATGATTTCCCACCTGGAACCTCAAACTGTATCCTACTGATGGCGAGGATTCTGAGTCTTGGAAACTTTCTGGCAAATGAGGCAATGGCATCAAATGTCATCGCGTACACTTTCTTCTTGCTGTGAATGGCCGGTGAAGGGACCGGTGATTTGAATACTTAGACGCGGCGTATGCTGTCCGATAAGCATCCTGTAGTTTAAGGTAACAGACCGTCGCAAGCTGATTTGGAAATTGAGCGTTAACTCGGCGTGTGGAAAGTTGTTTGCCAGGTATTCCGGCATGTCAAGGTAACAATCTCTGAGGTCCAGACTGAGTTCGATGCTCTTGAGCTTTTGACGTATTCAAAGGACGTCATGTTTCGAAGCACTTCGTCGAAAGTGTGGTTAGTGAAGGCATAGTAGATTGGAACCACAGCGTTCTGGAATCAAGTGCATTGTTGTAGATGCGAAATGACAGGCCCTCGCTGATAACATCATAGAACAGCCGGCAACTTGTTCGGATTTTGCGCAATTGGCTAAGCTTCAGGTGTCGCAAAACTTGTAGCCAGACCTCTACAGGTGCCTTGTCCTGCGCTCTCTGGGGTGGTCGCAGGAACAGTTCACGTCTGAACGTCTCTGCCTCGAGGAGAGCGTTCTGGATCAGGGTTAATCGCTGTCGTAGATGGCTGTTTTCCGACCGAAGCGAACCGTTTTCTTTGCGAATAGATCTGTATTCCCTACGCATTGAGGCATGATCTCGCCTTATCGCGTCATTGTCGTGTCGAATTGACCTGTTCTCGTTCCGGATGGAGACGTTTTCACTTCGAATCGAGGCACGTTCACCAACCTCTCCTCGAGTGCTCTCGCAATGATCCATACTGTACACGCCGGGCTGTGCCCAAATTATAGCCCATTATGGCACGCAGAAGCCACGCACTAACTTTAGCGTTCAAGCCACGTTAATGTCCAATATAACGGTGGCGGTCTCGGTCTAACCATTTGCGGTCGTGGTTCGAGCGCGTGATGTTTGCGCAAGTCTCAGACTTGAATCGGAATTTCCATACCTGAGACTAAAGTCAGTTTCTCTTCAAATCAAGACATGAGCCGGCGAGTAACTCAGCGACTAACCCGACTTTTTCGGTCAATTGAGTCTGCCAACGAACTAGACCTCTTGGCCAGACCACGCACAGTGACGCTAGCGCCGCGTACACTGGCTGCGAGATGTGCATGTGCGTATACGGGGTTGACTCACGCTTGGCAAGCTTAGCTGACTGCCTGAATAAAGTTATCACGTAACGGTAAAGTTAGAACCCGATCGGATCAACCGGCCCGACACTATATCTACTACCTGGTTACATAACCAAGATTAGCACAGCCTGCTGACTCCTGGCATCGTTCGGGTGCATCGGAATCGACCCCTGAGTGCTAAAATAATATTGGTTTTATTATATCGCCGTTGAGGGTCCTAAGATGGGCCATAAGCTGGACATAATAAGCTGGGTCAGTGCGCGTGCAATCTCGTGTAACAACGTGTAATCGCTGTTACCAGTAATGGCTGTCGACGTCTCATGGGCTAGTCAACCCTTGGTGCTATACGGCATCTGCATGAAAAGAAATAACGTGGTTAAGCTCATCGGCGATCAGCTCGCGTCTTGAACAGGGTTCACTCAACGGGCCATCAACAGCCGCCCATGGCGCGACCGATTGCGGGGCCTGCCCACTGCCCACTGGCTTGACACGATGAACGCCACTGTAACATTCTGTCGTACCGTGCTACTGTAGCGCTTTGCCCCTACTCTCTGTACTCCCTACTTGGCTAGCTATTTACCGGTTGTTGTAGCGACCACCCCAGATGTGGTGTAGGGGGCCAGACTAAGCCATTGCGGTAGTGAGTAGGTCTAATCAGTGAGCGTGTTAGAGGCAATCAGGAAATGAGAGCATATATATAAACCTTTGGTTATAGCCAACTGGTGTAGAGATTATTCTAAGTACTTCAGAATTCAATGTGGTGCGTGGGGCGTCGCAGGTAAAAATAGAAATGGACGCCGAAGGGGCACAGGGGATCAGGGGCGCAGGATGGGTCCGACCCGGTCTCGAGAGTAGACAAGTTCACGACTAGCGATAAGAAATCGAAATAAGGCCAAATGAATACGTATTATTAATATTAATCTATTAAATTTGAACGATTATAGTTTTAAATTTTTGGTTTTGGTGACGTTTGGTTTTGCTATGGGCGCTGAAGCTGTGTTTTGTGTTTGTTGATGTATTGGGCGCGTCAGGGTAATTGCATTTATTGCCTCTTGTCTCCTGTCTTTTTCCCATCCCCCTAACACTCAATAGACTGTTACGATGGTGTCTCAACCAGCAGAACTACGACGAAAGTTGGTCATTGTTGGCGATGGTGCTTGCGGCAAGACCTGTCTTTTGATTGTGTTTAGCAAGGGCACTTTCCCAGAAGTCTACGTTCCAACCGTCTTTGAAAACTACGTCTCTGATGTCGAGGTTGATGGCAGACGCGTCGAACTGGCATTGTGGGATACCGCTGGTCAGGAAGATTACGACCGATTGCGACCACTGTCTTACCCAGACTCCAACGTTATCCTGATTTGCTTCGCCGTTGACTCCCCAGACTCCCTTGACAACGTTCAGGAAAAGTGGATCTCCGAGGTTTTGCATTTCTGTCAGGGCATTCCAATCATCCTGGTTGGCTGCAAGTCTGATCTCCGACACGACTCAAAGACCATTGAGGAGCTTCGAAAGACCTCCCAGCGACCAGTTACCCCAGAGGAGGGTGCCGCCGTTGCCCAGAAGATTGGCGCTATCAAGTACTTGGAGTGCTCCGCAAAGACCCAGGAGGGTGTCCGAGAGGTGTTTGAGCACGCTACTCGAGCTGCTCTCATGGTTAAGGATAAGGAGCGACGAAAGAAGAAGTGCTTGATCATGTAAGATCGCACCTGTCACCCCTTTTTTCATCATCGCTGCTCTCACTTATATTCTAGCTATATATAGCGCTGAATAATCTGTAATCTATACCTGGCAAAGTTATTCAGTAGCTGTTCATCTTGGTCACACGATACGCGTTTGTCAACAGATCCGCGCGTAGATGAGGCGGAGCGCGACGCCTTGCCCCTAGATAGCGATTCGCTGTGTATCGTTGGATTCGTCGCCATCATCGTCCATCTAACTTTAGTTTACACTGCATCAAGACGGTCCTAAAATAGAACCACAGTGAGAAGCGTCTGTACGTATGAGATGGCTCGGCTGTATCGGTCTCGCCGGCATTGCATCGGTACGTTGCTCAAACTCGTTTGCCAGCTCGCATATAATTAAGCGACGAGGCGTTCTTACAATAGTCCTCAGGGGAGGTAATACGCATGTGCGGGTTCACGAACCCCAAAAGGGAAAGGATCAACGTCAACGTAAGAATGACCTCACCGTGCGAAAATATGCTAGTCAGCACAATGAAATGTAATAGAATATGTCATACTCATACGTCTAACCCAGAATCTTGGTAATCTTTCCGATAGCAACGGTCACACCCTGGTCTCGCAGAGTGAATCGACCGAGCTGTGGGTAATGCTCAAAGGTCTCGACACAGACAGGATTGGCAGTCTCCAGCTGGGCAATAATCTTCATGCCTCGCTTGGCGAACGCTGGTGGCTTCTTACTCTTTCGGTTAGTACCCTTCTCCAGCTTGTGCAACAGCGCCGTAAACGTAACTTCCTCAATGGCAGTGTGGACGTGCATGACGCAACCGTAACCGGTAGACAGAATACTCTTGAGTTCGACAATGGCAACCTGAGCCTCGAACTTAGTCACCGTCTGGACTGGGTTCTTGGCCGAGGTCAGCACGTAACCAACCTGGACATCTTCTTCTTCGACACCCTTGATTCGCAGCTTAACCTGTTCACCACACAAAGCACCGGCGACCTCGGCCTCGGTCTCGTTGAACACAGCCTGCACTTCAACTGGCACCTTGTTTGGCATGAGCACCAGAGGCTGGCCCTTTCGCACGTTACCGGACTCAATCTTACCCTCAATCATGGTACCCAGGTCCTTGCCCTTGCCGGAGACTGGGAGCATGAATGGAGCGTTGATCTTTCGGTCGGTGGTCTTGAGGGCGTCCAGGTACTCAAGCAGAGATGGGCCGTCGTACCACGGAGCCTTGTCCTTTGGGACTCGATCCTTGAGACCGTAGCCGGTGTAACCAGAGACAGGCATGAAGAACACGTCAGTCTTGAGGTTGTAGCCAGTTCCCTTCAAGAAAGTACTCAGCTTGGTAGTGCACTCGTCGTATCGCTCCTTGGACCACTCGACGGTTGGGTCGTCCATCTTGTTGATGACAACAATCAGTCGGTTGACACCCTGAGTCTTGGCCAAAATAGCGTGCTCTCGGGTCTGACCACCTCGCTCGAAACCAGTCTCGTACTCACCCTTTCGGGCAGAAATGACCAGAATACCAACATCGGCCTGGGAAGCACCTCCAATCATGCTTGGAACGTACATCTTGTGACCTGGGGCATCCAGAATAGTGTATCGTCTCTTCTCAGTCTCAAAGTAAGCTCGACCAACCTCCACAGTCTTACCCTGGTCTCGCTCCTCCTTGTTGGTATCCATGACCCACGACAAGTACCAACCCTGTCGTCCAGCATCCTTGGCATCTCGCTCGTACTTCTCAACAGTTCGCTTGTCGACAGCGCCAGTCAGGTACAGAATGTTACCACCCATGGTGGACTTTCCGGCATCGACGTGGCCCATGAAGATAATGGACATGTGTTCCTTGACGTTCTCACCGCCAAACATATCGCTGACGATCTCCTGGTCAAGCTCCTGCTCCTGCTCCCGCACCAGAGCGTCGGCATCCTGCTTGGAAAGGTTGGTGCTGGAGGTGGCGGCGCTAGCAGCCACGCTGGTAGCAGCGCTAACACTGGCGCTCTTGGCAGCCTTTGGCTCTTCTTTCTTGATTTCCTTCTTTGGCTCCTCCTTTTTAACTTCCTTCTTTGGCTCCTCCGTCTTTGGCTCCTCCTTTGGCTCAGCCTTTTTGTCATCGCCGATCTTGAGAACCTTGGGCTCAACCTTCTCACCAATCTTCAGCACCTTTGGCTTGTTAGTACCAGTGACAATTGAACTACCGGAAACGTCCAGCTTCTTGACAGTAGATGGACCTGGGGTAAAGGTCTTCTTGCTCTGATACTGATCCAGGTTCAGAGTCTGTGGCTGCTCCTGGGGTCGGTTGTTGTAGTTCTGATAACCGCCTCGTCCTCGTCCAGAGTAACCGCCTCGGCCACTATCGTAGTTTCCATACTGGTTGTACTGGTTACCCTGGTTACCGTATTGGCCATACTGCTGTTGCTGACTGTATTGGCCGTACTGGTTACCTTGGTACTGATTCTGGTACTGGTTGCCACCGTACTGACCATACTGTTGCTGACCGTACTGCTGCTGGCCACCGTACTGTCCATACTGGCCAGGAACAAACGATTGCGAGGGCTGGAAGCTGTACTGGAACTGCTGTCCCTGTTGCTGCTTCTGCTGGTCGTCTTCCAGCTTGGTCTTGGCCAAGTTATCGGCCAAATCGTTGGGGTTTCCAGACATTTTGGTCGTGAGATGAAAAATTTCGTTGTCCAAAAAGTAGGTCGGAGTCACGTGATGCAGGATGATGCGCGATATTGAGCGGCTGGAACAGAGTCTGCGTCGTTGTTTGTCATTTACATTCGCTCTTATTGCGAATGAGCATTTAGTGTTTGGATAGAATTACGGTATTATCAGTGGAATTTGCGGTGGCTTTCAACTTGGCTTATGTGGAATCAATTGGACTCAATTGACGCGGAGAAGTTGGTCGGTGTTGTACCAGCGCTGAAACAGGAATGCTGCAAAGAGATGAGATGCAGTTGAACTAGCAATTGGCTTTTAGACTGGCAATTGACTTGCAAAGATGAACGCAATCTGAGCTTTCACAGTCAAACTTCTATAGATTGAAGCCTTGTGGTAGATAGCCACTCGTGTTATTCCTGCTAGTTCTTTGGCTCGATGATTGGCACGGCGTTCAGCACAATATGGCCCTCTGACGAGCCATCCTAGCTTTGTCTCTCTATCTTCCTCATGCAGCCACTGATACACAGCGCAGAAACTACAATCATACACTAGAGTTCTAAAAACTGCGGAGAAGTATGTATCATCGCTTTATTCGCCGGCGTACGAGCACTACTCGGATTGACATAATTAACAGTTGACATACCTTCAAGCACAAAGTAAAATCTGCTAAGCCTCCTTCAAATGCCGACACAGATGCATGGAACAAAGCGTGTGCCAGCAATTCTCATGAGATAATATAGGGCACAACCTCAACTACCGTCAACTCCGGCTCGTGGCTTCCAGCGAACAGTTCTCAGCTCAATATGATGACCAACAGGGTGTCTTGGTCAAGGTTCTTCCTGGCTCAGCTCTGTATCTCATCACTTGGATTACCACTTGCCAGCGCTTAATCCAATAAGTGGCCCGATCTGCTCCTGACACTAGCTGCATGCACTGAAGCTCGAGCTTAATTCAGGTTTCTGACCGGTTAGGCGCCGAATACGTATACGACGGGGTATCCACCAGGATCTATCATTCAATAACAAGAGGACCGATCACTCTCGCCGTTCCTTCATTCCGAATAAAAGCCCTGGTAATAACGTAAACTGCATTTGATGTTCGTTTCACGCTGGCCTTTCTGGTATGTGCACGTATAGCGGCGCCTTGCCATAGGCCTGATAGAGCAACTGAACCAGCAAACCCCGTCAACAGAATCTTTAAAACCACGGGGTATCTTTCATTCCAGCCAACTCCTAAAGTGCAATCTATCGGCACAAGAGTTTTCGCTGCTGCCGGGTGTTTTCTCGTGCAAAAATCCCGCAACGACAAATCGCTCACGACCAAATCCCTCAAGCATATATAAAACTAGTTTAATTTATCAGTGTTTTTTGATCAGTGACATGTTCTCGCCGTTCATGCTAGAGATTCATTGTCCGCAATATTGATGTTCTATGAATCCAGATCGATATCGATGTAATTGATGACATGGCCTGCAGGTTCACAAAAGAATGTTTTTCCAGATTTGAAGAGGTGTAATCCGGGTAATTACCTGATTTGGACGAATTTGGTCACGTGGGAGCGATGAGTTTGACCTTGAAACCTAAAACGGCAAGTGTACATGGTCACCAACCGTGGGACTCTAGCGCGCGTATGTTGCGGCTAAGGGACATCACACATATGGTACAAATGTGACGACGTTTGGTGTTAAATTGAGAAAAAAAAGAAAGTGGGGGCGCGCGCCACGTCGTAGCTGAGAGGCACGACACATATGGTACAAATGTGACAACGTTTGGAGCTAAATTCAC